>JAPYYV010002927.1:0-40980 GCA_030522625.1 Copidosoma aretas
AGGTTATGCCTATTCTGTATTACGCCTATGTTAAAAGCAAGATTTTCAAACAACGATTGCTCAAAATTGATCACGTTTAACCCTATATTTTTTTTTTTTAAATCAAAAGACGAATACTTCAAATGAACTCTCTTAAAATTTCAAACAAATCTGTTTACTTTCAAAGTTAACATGGGGAGCTATGGAACCTCCTTAAATCATTCCAATCGTTTACTTTATGGGATGTTACGTAGTTAGATAATAATGTCAATTCATCGAATAATACTAGATCCTGATTATTATTAATGTATTCCTTTTTAATCAAAACATTTGTTGACTTTTGGACGTCTTCCCACACGAGTACTTTTATTAAATTCGCCCAACTAAGCTGTCTGAAAGGTATCTAATTCTTTATCAGTCAATTGATTTTCCAAAGTTTCTATGAGTGCATTCATCTTACTTGCAGCTTCAACTGCCGAAATATTCTGGCCTTCGATATTCAATACAAATCGATGGAGTTTCAAAGTTCGATCAAAGTTCGAATTCAGGAAAAAACTAAATCTAGAAAGAAGACAATAATAGTTTAAATTTGTTTGTGAACATCGAAGGAATTCTCTCCTCTTTCTCATTCATCGCATTTGTCGCGGTCTACGAAACCAGAGCTAGTAAGTTATGCCATTTCTAAAGCTTCGATCGGGAAAACGGGATAATTCGGCGTCCCGAGGCTTTTGTCGGGGACAACGGGACGGCACCCCGAAAAACGGGACAGTCTCATTCAAAACGGGACGTATGGTCACGTTAAGTATGGTGCTGTTATAAAATTAATCGAAATGGCTTAAAGAACCAATATTGTGTACAGTCTGTGTAGTTTCTATTAAAACTTTATAATACTGCTTCCACGTGGGGTAGTAATATCTTTTAGTCTCTATCAGCTATAAAGCTTCTGTTGTTTACCTCCGTGTAAGCAAAGTGAAGTCAGCTTATCTATTGCTGATTACTTTTCTCTGCTTGTAACGATACGCAGTACAAAAGAAAAGGTGAACGAACAGGTCAATAGTCACCACACTGTGTCTCTATTTTTACTTTTAGAATTATTTTTTACGAACTCATCGATAGATCTTCAACAGCAACCAGCCCGAGAAACCTAATTGATCACAAGCTGACGCAGGTGTATACGCGAGCTTGGCTGTCTTTATCTCGAGCGCACGCGCTACGTCTCTTGTTATTGGCCGATAAACGCGTGTTTTGTTTCTTTCGTTTCTTGTCTCCTCAGGTCGCTGCGATGCGTGTGTGCTGGATCAGGTGGGAGTTTCTTTGGTACCTTGTCATATAGCTGGTAGAACATATGGTTACTAGTGGCACTGATTTATATGCATTTGCCGGACATTAGTACATTTTTTTGTGTCCCTACGTTTGACTTACAACAATGACAATGAAGGCTGTTTTGTATTTCGAGAAACAAAATAAGATATAGAAAGATATTTGTTATTTGATTTGATGAGATATTTATGTGATTTATTTATTGAAATCTTTATTGGTTATTGAAGAAGATGAAGTGTATTTTATATAGTAACCACTTTTTTTAAAGTAAAATATTAATATCCGATATTGTGACCGTCATATCCGTCATGAACGAGATTTAAAAATCATACACAAAAGTTTGTAACAATTCATAAGTATTTGTACTATGTTTTAGCGATACTATTTGAAATACCGGAAATTTCATACACAATCAATGTTTCTTAGTACGAAACAGTAGACATAAGCGCTGTGCCGTTCATTAGCACCGACTAATGATGGTATGTTCTAAATTATATTTTCCTATTACTGTGGGGGTTTTTGAAAAGTACAACAGTTTTTAATGATGTACACTTGTTTAACTTGTTAATTTGGAAGAAATCATTTGTTGTTTTCAAGAATATTTTTATTAACTAGCACTGTAAAATATTTTTACAACTAATCTGCCAGAAGAGGATTATTTTAGAGATTGATACATGATAATAGAAGTTTACGTTCCGAAAAAGAGGCCGTTGGGACTTCAACAAAAAAAAACATAGATTGTTAGAGAAAAAGAGAACAATAACACTGCAAAGTAAATTAAGGTAACTCTTTAAAAAGTTAAACCGGCCAATACTTTTATTTAAATTATTGTTGACGCAGATCTACAAACTGAAATATCTTTTATCGCACGCATGAGATAAAGTTGGCCGGAAAAATGTATGCCCACTGAAAAAAATTTAACCTCAGAATTAATTTACCACGTTGGATGTTTAGACATTATAAACCTCAAGTAAATTAAAATCTTTTATGTGGTATTTGAAGTCACATAAAATAAGAAAGTAGCTGTTCTCAAACTTACTTAAGCACTTAAAAATATATCTCTTTTTCATTAAAATTTTATTCAAAACATCTAAATATATATTTTTTTAAGATGTGATCAATTGGCACTTCTCATGAAAAAATCTATTTGGTCCATCTGATAGATTATCAAAAAATATTAGACACGTATTTTTTCTTTTTCCTCGTACACAAAAAATGACGGAGATAGGGCACATCAAAGATCAAGAGTGGGAGGTGATGACGTCAGAAAGACATAGAATCGTGCTTGAATTTTATGTCTTTCTGACATCATCACCTCCCACTCCTGATCTTTGATGTGCTCTATCTTCGTCATTTTTTGCTTACGAGAAAAAAGAAAAAATATGTGTCTAATATTTTTTGATAATCTATCTGATGGACCAAATAGATTTTTTCATGAGAAATGCTAATTAGAGTTTGTGTAACGTAGTAATTCATCTTGCACTAACTTTCATTCATCTTATCTTGGAAAAAAAGACATATGTACGATTTACAATAGATTTTAAAAACAAAGTGGCTTACATTCAGATGTTTTGACTTTTTGTACGGATAAACATATCGTGTAATATTATTACATTACCTATAACATGACTAAAAACTTGTACCCTGTTTTTTGAGCTGTACCTGAATCCTTAGACGCTGCACTCACTTATTATATCATGAAGCAGTAAAAAAAATATATCCAGATGATTTAAAATGTATTTTGGAAGATATGGGTATTACTTTTGTTATGCTTTAACTAATTTTATGAAAAAATCAGTTTACAATATTACATAATCTATACATCAAAAAACCATGTTTCGCTTTATTATAAATAAATGAGAAAAGTGTAAAAGGTTCAATATTTTATGCAACTTATGTTAACTGTATATCTTCCTCTTGCGTTTATTACAATGTATTTTTAATCTCGAAACCAACTCTTCCCCGAGCGATATTGCATTTCATTTGCATGTATTCACGCGAGCGAATAAAAAAATCTTCGTTCAAGTTCTCGGGTTCTTTTCGCCGGCCACACTTGGGTAAGGTATGATAAGCGCCGTCTTCGAAGTTTCAACAGTCATTTTTCGATTTAGCGTCAATTTTCAGTTACTTGGTATCAAAAATACATCTATTTTAAATTAAAAACATCGATTTCATATAGAAAAAAGCAATTTCTCACAAAAGTCAGCGAGATCGAACGGAAACTACTTGTACAACGCAACCGTTACATAAAGCGACTTGCTTGAGAAAGCAAATAAAATACCAAGCTCGAAACACATTTTTCTTCCAACCATCTTTCTTTACGAAAAAAAAAGCGATCGCCGAAGCGTGAAATTCAGGACCAAAAAAAACGAAAATTTCAGAAGCTTAGGTCGCCAAATAATTACGAAAACGACGACGATAATATGGAATATTGCTTGCGCCGAGCGTACATCCCGGCAATATAAGCATAGCACAGCAGCCTCGCGCACAAACATATACTTACCATCAGACATATAGTGGTGGTGTCTTATCATTGCTTGCGTGTGTGTGTTAACGCACACGTGCATTCGGCCCAACTCTTTCTCGCTCGCTATTTTCGCTCCTTTATTCTCTTCCACCCAACACACGTATACGTATTTTTTACCGTCTCTGGCTCTCTCTCTCTCTCTCTCTCTCTCTCTCCCTGCTTCTCTCTCTTGCGTCCTACACAGCACATATTTAGCCGAGTCAGAGCGAGTTAAAGTTATGTTATGTATATACACACGTACGCACACTTTTGTCGGTGGATATATTCTCGTGTCTGCTATGTGCGCTGGAACCCTGAGACGGTGTATACGTTCGAGTCTTTGAAAAATCAGGAGTTAGAGGAAATCGAAGATCTGGAAAATGTTTTAGTGGGACAGCCTTTTTTTACTCATAACCTGATATATACGAACTGACATCGCTGAACAATACCAAAGTTATCTTCTCTTCTCGGAATTGCGTGAAGATCTTTGCGTACATCAAGTTTCAGTTTGATCTTTGAAAATTTTATTCAGGTTCAAAGTCATGATGATTGAAATTTGGCTTGGAAGTAGGATAATTTTGTTGAGATTATTTCCAAAGGGATCTATAATTTCGAAAGACCTGATTAACATTTCGATTCTACAATTCCAGCTCAAATCGAACATTGTTTCGAGTGATTTCGATCCTTCTCGAGCTGACATTGCATCTATTTTCCGAACCGATAAGTTAAAACACAGCAGACCGTAATTCTGATCGCATAAGACAAATTTGGTCGGTTTTTTTACACTACCGATCTTTTTTCCGTGATTTGTTCAGGCATAATAGTAAAGAGCGACCAAAGACAAGGATTTCAAATCTGGAAAATGTGTCACGCCAAGAACCTTTGTTTCCCATGTTTGCTACACGATTTTTCGCAGATTTCTCCGTGTATACCCACTAGAACATACACATTCTTCCTCTTCTATCTTTTTCCTCCACAGCGCCGCTATTATATACAATACCGTCCTCGTCGTCGGCTACCGCTCGATCATAGACTACTATACTGTTGCTGGTTGCCTCTCTAATGCGGCAGTTTTCTGCAGCGCCGACTGAGTTCACGCTCCCCTTTTATGCAGTGAACGTTCGTATAAGAACGGAAAATATGCTGTGTGCGCCGCAACGAAAGCCTCCAAGTTCAAAAGCGAGTCCTACATATCGCGTCTTGGAAAACCCCGAGTCATTTTTTATAAATCTCTGATGGCGTTGCGCTAGCGATATTAAAAAGCTTTGAATTTACTAGCGATTTTGAGGGACAAGGAATACAATTTTAAGATATGCTGAAAAAAATTCAAGTTGATATTTTTCTTGAATTTTTAAGATAGTAATGCAGCATTTCTGTATTATAGTTGTGGATTCTCTGATAGTTGTAGCGAGAAATATATCTTGCTCATTGTAAAGACACAAAATTAACAGTCTCGATTGAATTTTTATTTAAACTAGTATGTCTGTAGAAGCAATACCTGTAGAAGCAATGTCTGTAGAAGCAAATTGATTACCCTGTTTATATTTTCAGTCGGCTCTTTAATGTCTTTTAATTTAAAAATTCACTCAAGATATATAATAATCCAGTTGTAGGAATGACGATACAAATAATCTTCGCAACACTTTCAACAAGCTCGCATTATCCGCGATAAAACTGCCACAGCCGTACGACGCAGTAGAGCTGTTTCTTCATAAACCTTATGCCCATCACAATCATCAACCAATGTTCGATCATTTTTTATATTTGTCACAAAATCAAACGCAAAATAAGCGCAATTTATTTTTTCACCAATTAGAAACATACGGCGCTTATTCCGTGCCGACCGCAGCACACGCATTATCCGCCGCTATTTTTGACCGTGCGCGCCTGTTTTCTCGCTCGCAGTTGCGATCGAGTCTGTGCGGCATATATATTGATAATATATATCTTCCGACGCACACCTACACCGTGTGGGTATATATGCACATAGCGAACGAGAGAAGACAAGGCCTCCTGCTCTCCGTTATGTAGGAGCGACGACGCACACATGTACGCGCGCACAAGCATTATAGTAGAGAGAGAGAGAGAGAGAGAGAGAGAGAGAGAGAGAGAGAGAGAGAGAGAGAGAGAGAGATACTATATATATCAGCACACGCGGCTTATATATAGGTATCACTCCACTCGATATCTCTCCCTGCGCTCTCTTGCTCTTTCCTCAACTCCATATATTCAAGTGCCCAAGGATGTATGTACACATGTACAACGAACCTAACCCCCAAAAGAACGGGCTGGCTTGCATAACGCGAATTTAGACCGGACATTTTTTTTCTATCGTTCATTCCCGAAAATCTGGTGGTTCGCTGAATAAAAAGACAGTAATTCCACCGCGAGTACGAAATATTCAAACGGAGTAATATACGGTTGGAGCTTTTCCAGAGTGGGCGAGCGAAAATCGCCGTTCGATCTCACGACAGGCTTGAGCTGGCGGGTCTGTGGTTCCTGCAACGCAGCGAGGTAGCCCGACGACGCCAAGCCTGGGCTGCCGGGCCTGTGGTTCGGAGAGCTGTGGCGCGCAGCTCGCACAGCGCACTTTTGTACCTATATCTATTATACGCCTAGTCAGCCTCAGCCCCGGTGAGCTGGATTGTGTGGGTATGTACTATACACTCTCTGGCTCCAGCCGCGGCCCGGCTCGGTTTCTCTCTCCCAGCTCTTTCCGAGCATTTATTTTTCAACAACGGGTGACTCGGTTTTTGCTTTTCGTATATATTTGAGCGGGATGCAATTGCGGGGTTTTTTTTGGCAATTTTTGGTCTTCAAGGGGTTTGATTGTGCGTTTATTTTTTTATTTACTTTTATTTTTGTATATTCAGTAGAAGTTTTTCGAGAGACTCTTTCGTACGGCGCGTTTGAAAGCTATGGTTGGTAAGTTAGTTGATCGGTCGGTCGGTCGGTCGGTTTGAGCTTGATATAACCAGTCAGCGTTCGGCTGGAAAAAGCTATGGCGTACTAATTTTGTAGTATGTGGATTAGTACCTGCGTTTCTGGGAAGGGTTGTTTTATTTTCTGTCTTTAGTTCTGGAGTGTTACACGATTATAATGATGTTGCATGAATAAAATTGTATTTAAAAATATTTTTTATTTAGCTTGTTCTGCACCATTAGTCGCGGATACTGGAAAATTAAAAATCCAACCACGATTGCGTCAGAACTTCAATTTTAGGTTTTTACTTGAAAACCGAGTCTCCAAAATCAACCTTTTAAATTATCTTTACAAAATTTACTATCTCAATGATGGTTTTTTTATCTTTCAAATCTTCTGCTATAAATTTTTATGGTACCATTGAAATGAGATATATAATAATTGTAGTAGACATACAACAGTCTGCAACTTGGCTTCTTTTAAAAGGAAGTATAGGAATAGACCTAAATTTATAAATCGCCATTTTCCATGTCTCATTTTTCTTGTCTCATTTTATCTCTCTTGATTAAAAATGAGAATCTTTAGAAAATGTTTTGCATTCGTATTATGTCAGTGTGTAGCATGTATGCAATGGATTTGGTGATGGATTTGACTTATATAGTCTAATCATTATCACCCAACTCTCTGAGTTACATGTGTTAAACATAATATTTATGGCACTGTTAAATAACTCTTTGGGTGTTTTTTAGAACAAATTCATTGTGAATTTTGAGAATCTTCTATTGAAATAAATTCCATTGAGAACCTTCTATTCACTAATTCGCCTTATGATCACTATTTCACACATGAATATAGTCAAATACCTTGTACGCCTAAGCCTTGCAATGAGATGAGCAATTTTGTGATTTAAATGTACTTTCCTTAAAAATTTGCATTTGCTTGTAAATATATCAATGCTTATCTTCTTTAGTAATTCCTTTAATCATTTGTTCATACATACATACTTATTTTGTATAAATTTATGACTAATCATTTTTCAAACCATACGTGGTCATACGACACATACCATCAAATGTAACTATCAGATACACACACACACACACACACACACACACACACACACACACACACACATACACACACACACACACATTAACTGTTTCAGGAGTAGCATACTTCAATCGAAAGCAAAGGAAACGTATATTCATAATGTAATTGCAACATTTGTTTGTTCGTCCATTACAGAACTTCTACGAGGAAGCACCATGTAAGGTAGGCACTATATTTTTATTAGTCAAATTAAAATAAATAAAAAGAATTTTTAAAACAAGCTTTTATTTATTGAACTAAAAGTAGACAATACTCTTTTTTCTTCAAGTAACCTGTATCTAACTAAGCTAAAGCACAGGGTGCTTAAGTAAATATGTTAACATTGCACTCACATTATAATATTTCAAACATCAAATTGCCTATTAAATTACATTCTAAATATTGTTCAGTAAGAATTACTAAGCATGTTCTGTGTTATTAATTGTCTGTTTTACATCTTTACTATATCGTAAACGTTGAAAATTGTAGCGTCCCAAGTTTCTTTACTTATAGTCAGATGTAGATTACTTAAAGAAAGTGTTGGCCATTATATGTGATTTTATTAACGTTGCTCAGTTTATTGTGCTTTACCCGTAAAGCCCTGTCATTTAATATTCATGTTGTAGGAGAAGCTTGAAAGGAAAAAAGTAACCCACCATTTTGTGTTGGCGGCCATATTTTATTTTTAATGACGTTACATATGCCCATGCATTCTACGCGCCATGCCCTTTCATTTGATATCCATGTCAAGGGGTTGTAAAGAAAAAGGAAATCCGCCATTTTGTGTCGACTGCGAAATTGGATTTCGAATAACATGAAATAATTTTACTCTACTCTTCATACCCTTACATTTGATATCCATGTCTAAGGGTTTGTAAGAAAAAAAGCCTTATTGGATTTCTAATGACGTTATGCAGCGTTTTGTATTTTATATGCCATTTCATTTGATACGCACGTCGGGAGATGATGGAGAAAAAATAAATCCACCATTTTGTGTCGGCTGCGAAATTGGATTCGGAATAATATGATTTAGCTCATTGTATTCTACTTTCCATGCCCTTTTATTTGATACCCCTATCGATAAGGTTGTAAAGAAAATTCTAATTCGCCATTTTGTTTTGGCCGCCATATTTGATTTACCACAATATTAAATATACTATAATGCAATGTCTTCAGAACCCTAGGTGTATGCTAAATTTCAGGCTGTATCGGGTGTCAAGAAGTGGTCGAAAAATTGATCGCAAGATTTGTCCCAGACAAAAAGACAAATAGAAAACTAAATTGAATAAAAACTTGTAATAAGACAAAATATTAAGACTAAAGAAATGAAAACGTCTGAGTAGAATGAAAGTTGTGAATTTTTACAAAAAATTTATAGAAGAAAAGACATAATTTGGAAGATAATGGTAAGATAAGGGATGTTTTAAAGAGCAGGGGGTAGAGTTGAAGGGCAGAAATACAGGAAGAAGGAGGAACAATAGGTTAAAGAAATTTTAATGCAGATTGCATAAAACGAGATAAACGAGTTCGGATCGTTTTTGGAACGACGGAAAATCTATTTTACCAATTGACCTACAGAGATTCATGAACTATAACTTGGTGGACTGGAGGATTGTATCCCAGGTACAATATAATTTGCTAAAGGAATAATTAAAACCTTACTTTCGTTATTATTATGAGCGAACCATAATTGAATCAGGTTGCAAAGTTACGAGGATACATTTTAACTGAAGATGAATTGAAGAATGAATATTGAGGGTATTGTCCGTGTGTACAACAAAGCTTTTTTTACATACTTGTAGACATGGGTTGATAAATCATTGTTTACTTTTAAATTGATATATTTTAAGAATGCCTGATGATTAACATTTTTCGAAGTGCATGTTTGTTCGGAAGAGCTTATTGTATTCGTTTTTAATTTTTTTAGGACTTTTTTTATAAGTACCCTACATACAAATTCATTTCCTCGCAAGATTTCGTTTCAAAATCTTCCAGCTTCAATGCTTCATAGATCTAGAAAACATTTAATTACCACACTAAATTCTCAAAAGTACGAGCCCCCCTCTACGACTAAAAAAATCCTTCAATCCTCTTGCACACCATAATTAGATCATCAGAACCCAACTCACACCCGCTGAATCGCCGAGCGCGTGCCACGATCTCCCCCGACTCACTTTGAAATATCACACATTGACCTGCGATCGCAGCAGGATTCGCCGTCACGCGTCCCTCCACTTAAAAACACACAGTCGTCACACGACCATCGCAGCATGTGCATCAGCAGCACCAGCTGATCGAGATCGGTAGTAGATGTAAGTACCATTAAACATAATGCTGGTGGCTAGCAATTCCCTCTCCCAAACAGGGCATGCCACGCGTAGCGGCGTGCGAGGGAGAAAACGCGGCTTTTCTTTCTCTTTGGATATCAGCTGTGCACTTTCTCGCGACTTATGCACCGCGAACTTTGTTTGTTTGTTAGGTTGTTTGTAAGCAACGAATGAGTGCAGATTCTACAAATTGCCAGGTTTTGTTCATGATTTTTCATTCGCAACATTTTTAATCGTGATGATAAACAAATTTTTTTTAATCATAACGTTGAAAAAGTAGGTACTTGATTTAGTATGCACTAAAAAAGACTACAATAATTTTTACCGAAAGACTACAGTAGAATTTGGACGCTACGCCTGTGGCTATAATATTTATCGTAATTTTATAAAAATTTCGCCACTTTTTGGGGGTGATTTTTACCGCATAGCCTTACGATAGAAGACAACATCTTTATGTTTGTACAGTGCTCCAACATTACCGTAGTTTCACGGTAAAAATTATTGTAATCTTTTCTCCTCATAGTGAATATTAAAATGTCGTGAAATAAGTGATCTTTTGCTTCTATAGTTTTTGAAAATTGGTTTTTCCGTAAGTACTATCTCGTCCAATGAAAGTGGCGATGTTGTATCCAAATTTTTGGGCCAAACATAGTTGTTCTTTTTTCTTGTCATTTCATTAAACTGATCTTTTAGTTTTCAAAATAATTCTCACAAAATTAATTTCATTTTTAGAACTTCTTAAAAATATTAAAAACTGCACAATAGAACTGTTACGTTCTTTACACCACAAGTGTATTCGTCACAATTTTTCCTGAGGTAAATGTCTCTATTTCTGATTGCGTCCCTATTTTCTCATCATTTTATGATTTTGATAAAAACTACGTATTTATTTTTTTTAGTGAACTACATTTTTTTTTGTTGAAAGTTCAAGTACTCTTGTACTGTAAGTTCAAGTTACATTTTGATACAAATTAACAAATTAACGTAATGATTTTAGTAAAAAAAAAACTATTTGAACGTTGATCGGAAACAGGAGCCTATGTGATCAGAGAATAGAGACAGTTTTCTTAGCTAAATTTTCAGAAATATTTAGTAGCCAATATCCCCAACAACTTCTCATTCCTATACATGCATGATGAAATTGCTCGATTACAACGCAACAAATTCGCATCGAAATTACGTGTATTTAATTGCTTGCATGTGCAATCGAACTTCATAAATATTTTGTGGATCAAATGGCACCTCCCCTTTTCCCCATGTCTCATTAACATCTTCGAAACAACCCCACACGGTTAGCGGATATAACGATTATCAAAACGTTTGCTCCCCGAGTCAGATTCAATTTCTCCACTGATGACGATACGCAGCGCGCTCGCACCGTCCTTAATTACTATTAGTGTCAAATCGTGTGCGTGGAGTGGATGGTCGATATACCCTAAACATGCACTACCGAATGCACGATCACTCCGGCATAATCGCGTAATTAACTCACGTGTACTGCAATCGATGGGGAATACGCATGTGGGTGCACGGAATAGTGTGCATAGGAAGAAATTCTCTGCAAATAAAATATCGAAATATTTTTCAAAAGGTTAATCATTCATTAATATTTTTAGAAGTCAACAAGCTTGGTAGAGACATTTTTTTATTCATCCAATAAATTGAATAAAATCTAATTTTTTGCAAAATCTTGATCGTATTCGTTTTCATTGCAGATGGCAATATCAACCCTATGTGAAATGCTTAATGTCTAAGAAGAATATCTCTGATCAAAGCAATTGACACCCGAAACTTCTGCCATATTTTGTTTTTTGCTTCAATAAACTTATTGGTTCGATTAATTTTTACTGTAATAAAATGTAAATTTTTTCCGGATGAAATTCTCTAATTACCGAACATCATCACAAAAATTTGAGAAAATACAAATGCAAGTCGTTCTCTTCTGTTACAATCCACATAAAAATAAAATAATTTCAAGCATAAGAAGTACGCTAATCACTAATTTTAATTCCACAAAAGATGAACTTTCTCCGTAGTTCTCGTACATAATCGACAACACTAGCAACCATCATCATCATCAATCCTTCAAATCCGCTTCCGAACTTGCAATCCGCCGGTCAAGTGTTTGTTTTGAAACACGAGCCGTGCGCACGAAGAGTGACAAATCGCTCGTCGAACGTGAAAAAAAGTAAGAAAAAAAGAACCATCAGGTCGAACATCAAAGCGACCATTAACCACACACGAGCACTCATTAAGCTCGCAAATCGCCCGCTAAAGATGCTTCCTCTCGGGTTTCGCGAGCGCGCACAGCCTCGGGGATGGGGGGGGGGGGGGGCGGGGGGGGGGGGGGGGGCATACCACGCATACGCTTTACGCGTCAAGCGCACCGAAATTCAACACGCGATAAATTATCCGGGGAGGTGGGCATTACGAGGCGATAAATTACGCGCGAGCAGCATAACAAACACGGAGAGAAGGAGAGCCGATGACATAAGTCAAAAGCGAGGGGAAAAACAAGCCGGAACCAATTACATCAGTGAGAGGGGTGTGGGGGGGGGGAGAACAATGCGCACCAGCTGATAAGGCGACAGCGTAACGACAACGGCGGAAGCACGTGGCCGAATTCATTCAAGTGCAGCGGCTCCCCGCTGTTCCGCACACACGCGTGCGGTGTATCTAGAGGCGCGGGTCGTTGAACGCCGGTCTTTACTGCACGAGCGCCGCGGAAGATCCTCTATCTCTCTCTCTCCGCCGAAGTCGATCGGCCGCGAATTTTCCGGCGCAGCCGCCGAGTGTATAATAGTGGTCTGATGGCCTTGGACTAGAGCGTCGCACCGGCTGTGCGGGCGATACGCTGCGACCCGGCCGCCCACGCACGCGGCGCGCGAGCCAAGTTTACGACCGGGATTATCTTTTATCGCGAATATTGGGCGCCGATGATTTGTCATTTCGCTCGCCGGCTGGATATACATGTATCATTTCCGACGCTAGAAGTTTCGTGTCTAGCCGCGTGTCTGCGTTTGTTTTCGGATCGGAGATAGAGAGAGAGAGAGAGAGAGAGAGAGAGAGAGAGAGAGAGAGAGAGAGAGGGAGAGAGAGAGAGAGAGAGAGAGAGAGAGAGGTGGTGTATATGAATGTACGAGCGTTCGTTGACTCGGCGGCTGTTTCCGTCTGCGCGACGCGCTTTTTTTTTTTCTCTTCGATTTGTTTTCGCTGCACGTGTGACCGACCGACTGACCGACAGGCCGGCTTGTTTACGCCGAGCCGATAAGAGAGCCGGGAGATGTGTATAGGTGTACGTGTATACGGGCCCGGAGGTGTGTAGTGTATTATTTAATCCTCTCATTTTTGTTCTTTACGAGTCGATGGCCGAGTGACGTCGGTGTTGTGTATTATACACTGTGCGAATTTTTTTCGTGAAGGTAAAAGGGTACCCTTGAGCTTGTTCTTTTTTTTAACCTCTGTTTGTACATTGTTTTTTCCATTTTTCTCTGTGATTTTCTGCAGTATTAAAAAAGTTACGAGGTCCATACTGCTCGTACTGTATTGTTCCTCTGTGATGCTCAAAATTATAGCTCTGTTTTTCCAGATGACCCTTGGAAACATTCAGACAAGTGTTAAAAATGCATATGCGAAATCTGATACGTAAAAGGGGGAATCACAAGTAGTCAAAAAACAGGTGTGCCAACCTCAAAAGGTATACTAAAAGATCAAAAACGATATGGTCGTTTCCCCTAGTTGACCTGTTCCTTTCCTCGTTACGACATGGTCGATATTTTCATCTTTACTAGGGCAGAAAATCTTTACCTGTAGTCATTGCAGCTTGTAGCTCAGCAGAGTTATAGCGTAACAGAAAAAAATTAAATGCACTGCGATTCGCGTTGAAAATCAATAATTTATTTATTCAATTACACGTAGTTATAAGAAAGTCGACCGACCTAATCAGAGGGTAGACGCGTTCCGCCCTCTTTGACAACCAAAACCAAAACCATCGTTCTTCTTGACAACGATCGTAATTTTTTTTTTACTTTGATAACGATACATGCATATAATAAGAACAGAATCCTGCATCGTTATATCGCTCGAATATACACTCCTTCTATCCGGAACAGACAAATCTTTAAAACTTCTACTTATCATCCACGGATTTTCTAACATCAGATAATGCACCCACACACACACACACACACACACAATGGAAGATCCTCTCTAGCTCCGAAAGTTACCCTCTACTTCCGACATCCACTAGAGTGCAAGATTCGATCTATTAAGAAGTTCGGAGGACCACAAACACCAGATATGCATTCCAAGTATTCCGACAGATCCCTGAGTGCTCCGAACTTGGCAATCGGAAGAATCTCCTCTGCATCAAGTCACGTGTGCACCGGCTACACGCGGCTTCCGATCGATCAATGAACGACCGCGCCGACAATGCTACGCACGCACGCACACAACGCGCTCGCTTGTTTTGCAAATGCGACGCTTTGATTGTCGCGACAGCCTCTGACGCCGCCGTGGGGCGCACAGACGAGAGAGCTCGATCGACTCCGATTGCTCCCACGTCAGTGCGAACAGCTGATCGAGCGTGTTGCGCGCACTCTGGCTCCCCCCGGATCCTTATTTTTATTTTTTTTTTTCCGGTTTCATTGTTCGCGGCAGCCGCCGCCGACGATCGTTTGTTTGGTTCGGGTAACGGTGTTAATTGCGCGGGACGACCACACTTTTACTTTCGTTTGGCGGGGCGACGAGGGGGACGGCTGGTGCGGATTTTCGAAGGTACGAGTGCTGTTTTGTTTTTGCTCATCGATTCAAGCGCTTGGGCCACATCGTTGTGGTGTGGATGTGGGTTTATTTTTACTTCGCGAAAAAGATACCCGAGTCAATTGATGTTCGGATATGAATTGAGAGCATGATGTTTTGATCTCGTTTTATTGGGATTCAAAGTGATTTGGCGGTAATAGAGATTCATATTTATGTATGGAGTTGAAAGAATTTGCATGCCTTTTGCGATGAAAAAACCTTTTAAAAACTACGCGAGTATTCGGTTAACATGGTCCATTACAGCTTTGAACATTACGCGACAAACCGGGCCTTCCAAAAGAAATTCTTTCCAAACCAAGATCATATCGCAAAACCAGAAATAACGGGTCGTTCTCTCTTCAAAACACGATATACAACTCTAAAATACTGAATCAAAGAACTGACAGGTGCGAAAGTGCCAAAACCCCAACGGAAGCCACAACGGTACGATCTTCATTCCACTACTAACTCTCTCACAGGCGTTGGTCCGAATTTCATGCCCAAGGGTATATCCTCAAGAGTCGTTGGATGAAAAGAGAAAACAAGGGGTGGGGTGCAGCACGCTGCTGGGTCATTAAAATTTTACGACCCCCAGGGAAATATTGGTTCGTTCACTCTCGAACGCGTGAAATCTCCGCGCCCGTTCATTCATTCGTTCGGCTGAAATCACTAAGCGCTTTTTTATTTACTTCCTGAGGATACTGAGCGGCTTACACAAACCGAGCACAGCACGGGGTGGCTGGCGTCATTGTTGTGGCGCCTATAGCCTCGACAGGTTCGTCGATTGTGCCAGTCGTATACGGCTTCGTTTCCTCGACAACTCGAGCCTCGTTTTCCGTTCTTTTTTTGCTCCTCCCCTCTGAGTTTCGAGCGAGACAGCGATAAAAAAAACCAAAGGTATCGCCACATGGTGTGGTATGTGTTTGGGATTTGGATGAATGAATGAATGAATGGCGTTAGAGAATGTGGTGGTGAACTTGTTTCCAGCCGTATGAGCTAGCTATCGGGCCGACTGTGCGGGTAACAGGTAGTCGTTGACTCGAGAATCGCATGTAGAGGACGGCTGTGTTTTCCAAGTGTTCATACAACCCGAGCACGTGTAGGCATTTATTTGTATTGTCGTGGGTTGACTTTGCACGGCGAGGCTATTTACGACGACGACGACTCGGGTAGTGCAATTATGGCACTTGATAAATCAACCGGAGATATGCTGGCTTGCTTCTGCGGCGTTCCGATGGATTTCTGGTTGTTGAATAGTAAGGTGGTTGGTTGAGTATAGTTACAATTAATTTTAAAAACTTACTTTCACTACGTTGGAAATTTTCCAGTGCTGTCTCAATAACATCAGGTAATATAAATAATCTTGTAAAACAATCAATCTGTGTTCTTAAAAACAACAAGAAGCAACAAAGTTTGAATTATTCGAAACATTACTAGTATGATCACAATTGGTTTGTAGATACGTTTAATGATCCATAATAATATCTGTAATTTTCAAGTCGGTATATCGATTATCTCAAAGAATAGTGGATTTTGTAACGAGATCTTGGTGGAAATCTAAGAATTTCTGTTGGCCAACCAGAAGTAGTTCTTGCCGAGTTCGACCCGCTAGTTCTTACTGGTAAATTTACGATTATCTCGGTAAGAACTGGGCAATAAACTTTTAATAGTTACAATTACACATAACCTAAAACAAGTCTATAAGTGCTAAAAAAAGTAATTGTGAGGTGACAAAAAGTCAAGATAGCTCTTTATAATTTCAAAATAAGATGCTGTATTCGATTTGTTTCTGCAGCATGTATCAGTGGGTGAGGGAGAAAGTGAGACATATTCGCTGCGAGAGTGAAGACAGGCAGCGCCAGAGGCGGCGCTTTTTTGCAACGCTGGCTGGACAGAGTACGTATGTCAACAGTGTCAATATAAGCATACGTATTTATGAGCGTATTTATGTGAATAAACATTATTTTCTTCATTTTGAATGTTACCACAAAGACAGGTTTTACACCAATTCCCTTACTAAACAGTATTTGATCCTCATAAAGTAAGAAAGGGTATAAAATAAGCAGTATTGTATGTACAAAGAAAACAACAAGTAGATTTAATCAGTAACCTTGTGTGATTTGATACAGTGTCAGTAGGATAATAAGCATGGATAAGCAGCCTCATTAAGTTAAATTTGAAGTAGTTCTTACTTTTCATTATAAATAAATAAATACGTATACGTGTTGAGTAATTGGAAAGCTGATACTTGAAAACGTAACCTTTTTTTTTTCATTTTTACTGGCTGAATTCTACTTGTCTAGTATATCATATCAGTTGTCCTTGGGCTACGAAGGAGTCAAAATAATTCAAATATTTCTTAGCATTGATTTATTGTATAGATTCAAATAGGATGTATCCAAAACGTTTATTGAAAGTGGAATAAATAATCAGATGTTTACCTAAGAAAAAATACCTTTCAAAATGTTGGTTTCTGGACAATTTATATCATAAACATTATATTTAATCATAATAGGCTCGACAAGCAAATTATCAGAATTGTTGTTTTTACTTTATAAAAGACAAAAAGTATCATAGGTCTTGAAAAGCTGTATTCCTTCACTCAGCTGCATCGGAAGGTTTTACTCGCTGCTCAATTGATCTGATGTTATGGATACAGTCTACATAAATCCACATAATATATCAACGCAAAGAAATATTTGAATTGTTTTGACTCCTTTGCAGCCCAAGTACAACTGGCATGACATATACTAGACAAGCAGAATTCCGCTAGTAAAAATAAAAAAGCAAGGTTACGTTATCAGGTATATCAGCTTTCTATTTATCCAACGTACACGTATTTATTCATTTAAAATGAAATAGTAATAACTACTTGGAATTTAACTTGATAAGGCTGCTTTTATAACATATTAATGCTTATTATCCTAATGACATTCAATCAAATCACACAAGGTTACAGATTGAACTATTTATTTTTCTCTCTGTACATGCATTACTGCTTATTTCATACCCTTTCTTACTTTTGGAAGATCAAATACTGTTGAGTAAGGGAATTGGGGCAAAACCTGTATTTGTGGTAACATGCAAAATGAAGAAAATAATATTTATTCACATAAATACGTGTATTGACACTGTTGACATACGCACTCTGTCCAGCCAGCGTTGCAAAAGAGCGCCGCCTCTGGCGCTGCCTGTCTTTACTCTCACAGCGAATAGAGAGGCTGAGTTAGTAAACGGCCACGCCACGTATTGTCAAGCTCGTTCACGAGTTTATCGCCAGCTCATTGCGATATAATGTAGTAAAATAGACCAGGTTCTAAGTCAATAAACTCGTCGATTCAGGATATTGTCGTAAAGTGCCAGCTGCCAAATGAGTTAAATTTCTACTAGGGGAGATGGCTAAATTATAAAAAAGGCTTCACTCTTGCATGTATGGCATGACTTATAACTAACAACTATAACAAAAATTTCAATTGCAATATAAATGATCTTTTGTACGAAACCTACTAGTTATGTGTTTGTTACTTTATTCTAAAGTGTCAACTAGGAATGATATATGTTTTTAAATAGTTTTTTTGTTAGTTTAGGCCGATTTTTATCATTTGCAGTTTAAGATGTCATTGTAGAGTGTTGTCAAACCCCTTAATATAGACGATTCGTGTGTGGGTACAATTTTTGCTTTGATGAAAATAAAAGGCACTTCTGTCGAGCAGTTGTAATACGTCATAATAGGTAATATGTTGTTATTATTACTTATCATTGGTGACGTTCCAGCTGTGAGTAAGCTTTCATAATGACATTTTTACCTTGTCACCACATTAATTTTCTGTATTCTAATTTCAACAGTTTTCACTCGATAATAGTTTACTTTCTTATCCTTAACACGGTGTTATCATAGAACTTTATAAATTTGTTGTTTACGTAAATTCTTTGTCAAAATTTTTTTGTTATAATACGCTAACAAATAAAAAAACAGTCCACAATTCAGACTCCAAGCAAAGCTGATTTCTGTGGTACAAATTTTCATCACAAAAAAAAAATCTTTTGGATTCAATCTTTTATTAAGGGTCAACAGTAGTAGTTTTCGATTGTCATCTTCGCGATGATAACTTTAGTTACTCACTCCTATGTATTTCATGTCTATAGAAATAAAAAGTAGAGGAAACCTTAGAACGCCTATCTATTTACAAACACATGAAGTTGTGCATTAGTTGGCTACAATTTTCTAATCTCATCTTGACCATCAAAGGCACATTTACAATAGTGTTACTCAACACTCACAAGAATTTGCGAACAAGTCTTAGTATCTGATATATGAAATCACTCTATCACGTAAACAAAAGATAATCAGGATGATTATTCTCCCTTTTTATTCAAAATGACGGCGAGATCAAATTGCGGATGTGAAAAATAATGTCTCTAGACAATTGTATGCCACATTATCAAAGTCCATTTTCTTGTATAAATTTAAAATACCACACTCCTAACCTGACTTTTTAGTTGATCGGCAAGGACCAAGACTAACCAAAGAAAAAATCTGAAAAACTATTCGGCGGTACGAAAAACATTAAAGAACTGGTCACTTTTCCGTGGAAAATCGTTCCTGTTGAAAAAAATATCAATCATCCGTGCTCCTTTGCCTTTAGAAATAGTAAGTAGTATACATGGCTCCATAATGGCACCTATAGTTCTATAAAATCTCAGTGTGTTTCTATCCAAGGAAAAATACATTATTCAATTCCTCCATCAATACCTAATGGATAACTTGCGGCTTACACATTTATTAAAAAGTATTTACTAGAGCCATATCTAAGACTTGCCTATTAAAGATTTCAAAAATTCCTTCATCTAAGTTGCAAATCGGTAAAACACATGCTCTAACATTTTGTAGTTCTCAGTATTTTCTACGAAAGCATTTCCTCATCTAGTATCGACGATTTTAAGCTCACAACAAAAAACGTGTAACAAAAAAAAACCATATCGGTTTTTCAAAACCGTACTCTTCAAACACAGAAAGTTAAATATCCGAAACTTCCAGTCCGATTAAAACAAATTTTTATTCCAAAGCACATAACGCAAAAAAACTTTGCTGCACACGTTAAATAGGAAAAAAAATACTATATGCACCTATATAAATGTGTACAGCAAAAGCAGCGCGAAAAGCAAGACGAGTTGAGTGTATATGTATACATGTACATCGATCGGCTGCTGGCTCGGCGCAAAACGAGCGAGCGAAAGAGAGAAAGAGAGCGCGCGATCTCTCTCTCTCTCTCTCTCTCTCTCTCTCTCTCTCTCTCTCTCTCTCTCTCTCTCTCCCTCTCCCCCTCCCCCTCTCTCCTCCCCCCCCTCCCCCCCTCCCCCCCCCCCCCCCCCCCCGCCCCCCCCAGCAGGCAGATGTGTATACATGTATAGGAAAACGCAGGCGCAGGTGAGGCTCTGCCGAGACCGACCGAGCTGAACCGAGCGAGCGGAGCTGATACTACTACCTCCCCCGTCCCCTCCGGCCCTCCTCTCCTCCTCGTCGAGAAACCCGGGAACGTACTGCAGCTACGTATATGGACCGTTTCGCGAAAAACGTGCAACACTACTGAGTTGAATCGAGTGGGATTCGCGACATTTAGTGTTTAGAATGATGACTTATCGTTTTGTGAGATTCAAACTGAAAACTTTTGTACCCTACTCTATCGACATTTTTTGACAATCTCTGCCTTAGTTGAGGCGCATTTTTCTTTTTATGTGTCACGGCATCAGCCGAACACTAATGAAACTCAAATTGAAAGCTCCATCAACATGAAAAAAATCATCGTCATGACTGGTTCTTTTTCCGAGACGAGCTCTGTGTGTTCGGGACTGTGAAGCCATCAGCTAATTTGAATTGAGGAACGTAAAACAATTAGACAATGCGTTTGACTAATCGAAAATATGAAACTGTCTGATTCAAGCGTCCAAGAGTTGACACCACGGAAGCATTTGTAATGTACAATTTGATTACGATAAAATTTTGGACCACAAATAAAATGTTGTGTACACTTTCAGGATCATTTGTCAATCCTTCTCACTTGGTTAAAGAAATAGCGCTACATCAACATCTTTTTGATATTAGAACGTAAAATATAACATCTCTAAGTTGACAAGTTGCAAAAAGATTGTTATTGTAATGAAGTTTTAACCTATATTCTTGTTATACGCCAACGCAATACATTTTTTCGGAACAATCCCAAAACATGTATTGTGATAACAAAACAGTCGACAACATTCAAATAAAGTTATACAATGAAACCACTCAACGTGCGTGTTGTTGTGAGTGACTAGGGCGTACAATAACGCATTTTTTGCAAAATAACCCATGTACAGGTACGATTCTGCGAGGTGGTGATGGTGTACACACCCAAGCCAGGCTTGAAGCTCGATCGTGTGCGGTACAGATACGCGTAAAGGTCCGTACACATCTCCACATACACACATGCACGTTCAGTTGGCTCTCACTATAGCTCGCCCGTCGGTTGGTCGGTTGCGACGCTATGCATATACAACTCACACTCACACCCTCCATCCGACCGCGTTGCCAGAGCCGTGCGCAGCTCCTCAGTACAACCTCGTTCCGTTCGACCGGCCTGCAGCCGGTTATCATCGCATATCACAAAAGCTCGAAATATAACCGAGTATACATCCACCAATTACTCGTTAGCTTCATTTTCTCATTTTTGCCGAATACAGGAAAAAACCGGGGCCTCGCTTAATCCGCTCCAAGGAAATATTAGTATCAGTAGTACGCACATACGCACGTAGGTGCGTATGGATAAAATCGGGTGTCCGCCGACAGCTAACATCATAGGCACGAGAATAATATAAGAGAGCGCTCGGTATTTCGTTGACCGTCTTCACATTATATACATATATTTATATTGGCACTACCACAACCCGCTGGCTCTGTTATACATATGATATACTAATCATGAATTTATCCGAGTATATGCGTGGATATGTAGATAGAGCGCACGTATAAGTGCGCCTGCTCCGCTTTTACTCTCTTACATGTCGGTATATTCTCGCGAGCACATTTACTGCGTTCGCATACGTATACGTACACGGACGCCGGCTATCCATACACGCAAGACTCATGCAGGTATAACAGTCGTCTTCGAAGGAATACCAGTTGCGAAGCGCGTGCACGTGTCGGCGCCGCGCTGGTGATGATTATGTTTTTTCGAGGATCCAAAGACGTAGGTACATCGGGTGCCGCAAAGATGACTGGATGCGCCTACTGTTAATGGCGTGCAGTTTCAGATCGTATACAGGGTCAGTTGAGGTGAGCGGATGAAAAAAAAAAAACCATTGATTGCCCGAAACCGTCAAAACTGCCCGACGATGTCGTCTCGAGTGAATAAACCACCGGCGACGCGCTGACGCAGTGCTGGCATACGAGGTAGTGATTCCGCGGTGCCTGGAAAATTTTTGCCAAACCGGAGTGACAGTCGTCGGACACCTTGCATGGATTGATGGTACTACAACAACTCCAGGATGCTGTTGCCTCTGCTGGTGGAGCAATAATGTGGTGCGACCTTGGTCAGGTGAGTTTCGTCGCGCTTCTTTTTGGGAGGGGTTGTTTCATTTGTCTTAAACGGAGTGAGAGTGTGATGTTTGGGTGCCCGATGCGTAAGTGTTTCCAGAAATTTGGATTTCCTGCATAAGAATGTTCTAGAACAGGTACGAGGGGAACCCCATAAACATTTCCTACCAAAAACCCTATACGAGGCATTGAATGATCACGAACGCCAAAAAACATTGCGATGCATGGATGTAGAAAAAAATCAATCACGGATCCGAGACCAAGTTCAACTTTATCAGACCGAAATTTATGTTACCAAAAATCCTTTCAAAACCCTAATACCAGAAAATTCAAGAAACCCTCATAATATGATGATATTATCATCATTGTTCGAATAATCGAACAAATCCGAGTTCTCGGGAATCGCACGCGGCACGTTATCAACAGTAGAGCTTGCCGGCTACAGCCGGGACGGAACGTCACATTTGACGCGTGCTAACCTCGTGCTCGGCAGTTTGAATTCGAAGCGATCCCGCGTTTCCTTGAAGGGGGGCCGGCTCGAGGAGGGGGCGGAGGCTGCTTCTAAACGAGCGAGAGAGACAGAAAGAAACTCGCCTGCTGACGCTGCTCTGGCACACAGAGCTGTGTGCAAGTGTGGGATACGACCGTAAGGCATAAGCGCTCCCCGTATCTCTGTGTGTGGGCGTATAAAAGGGGCTTCGCATCACGAGTGTCACGACGGCGATGGTGGAGAAGGACGCTTGTGTTGGTACCTACAAACTTGTCTGCATACTTGGGTATCTATATACACACGTGAAGGGAAAGAGAAGGACGATGGAAAAAGCCAGTCGGGAGAGGAGGAAGAGGAGAACCACATACGTATAGTTATGTACAAAAGCCGAGAGAGCCGGGCGGACACTTTACGCTAGCCTGCATGGCCTCTTTACACGGCCAGTGTAACGAGCTTATTTCGTCTCGATACAAGCGCAAATAATCAAAACCAACAATAGTCATGATGAAAAAAACAAAAATACGCTAAATATCATTTGTATCTGGTTTGGCGAGAAACTACGCAGTTTCCGTTAAATATAGAACCGTGCTGGTTCGACGTTAAAAATTGAAGCTCTCTGGCGGCGAGCGTGGAAGGGGCGAAAGAGAAAATGAGAAAAGGGAGAGTGTGTGTATGTGTGTATGTGTATGTGTGTGCACGCTCGTGTGTGTGGTTATCGAGCGAGCGCTGCGCGAGAAAGAAAGACGACGAATGGAATGGGAGGCGAGCGCACAAGGCAGGGGGTAGCCAACCTGACCCGACTCTCCCAGCTCAAGTTCGACTGGGTGGGGATGAAATGCCGCGCACGGGAACTGCGGAGGCGAATACACGGAGGCGAGGGGCAAATGGGGCGAGGGGGCGAGAAGGGGGGCATCAGAGTGAGAAGCGAACGGGCTGGGACGCACCGTCAGAGCAGCTAGCGTATAGTAGGGTAACCGGAGTGGGGGCCGCTCGGGTAGGCTGTAGTGGTGGGGGGTTATGACCAATCATCGGGGGGGACGGCGTAGCCATGGTTACCACGCCGACAACAAGCTAGCTGCTGCTGCTGCTGCTGCTGCTGCTGCTACGCCACACCAGGGGGATGTTTTTTAAGACGGACTTGCAGCTTTTTTTGTATATGTATTATGTGTACGCGTGTGTATGTGTATGTGTGTGCGCCAACGTTCTACAATTTCAAACTTACTTTTATTGAGTCCCGCTTTTTTAGTTTGGGTTTCCGCTCGACTCTTTGAATTATATATTACTGCGTTGTTGATAATGTCAAAGTCCATACGAGCTGGCATTTCTAGAATGATTTCGCGAGATAGATTTTTGAATTTTTTCATCGGTTTCGGAATTTTTCTCGATAATTCGCAATAAATTGTTCAAAGGTAAGCGATCGTAAAATTGGTTTTGTACAGTTATCATATAAAATAAAAATTAATTAAGGTACCGATGTTATTCCCAAAGTAATAATATACCAGTGATGCGTATCAGCGATAAAATAAGTATACGGTCGATCTGATCGAGAATCGAATAATCGATGAATTGAGAGGCGCTATGACACAAAAGCATATCGATCCATTGGAGAGTGGGAGGTGAAAACGGGAAAAAATGTGAAATAATAAATTCGCGGGACCGCGTGGCCGGATCTATTTGTGGCGGCCCGAAAAATTTGCTTTCTGGAGCGCTCATGCATACCTACTCATATAAATACACAGACATACTGGCGCAAAAATACACGCAAGCCAACCCTACACATTAAACGTGTATAGATCGCGACGAAGCCGGTCGCTCGAATATCTCGTGATCTCTCCCAATTCTGTGCACAACGTACGGAATATAGTGAGCGCGCATGCGCAGTGGAGAACGAGCAAGTCAGTCGAGGCACGCTAGGTCATCGGGAACTTCTATCTTTATCCCTGCCCCGCGGTGGGAGCGAGCAGATAGCGGCGCCGCGGCCGTGCCAAGCCAGCGTTGCTGCTGACTTC
Source organism: Copidosoma aretas (assembly GCA_030522625.1). NCBI lineage: Eukaryota > Metazoa > Arthropoda > Insecta > Hymenoptera > Encyrtidae > Copidosoma > Copidosoma aretas. The sequence goes on from JAPYYV010002927.1 coordinate 25,013, forward strand.
AAATAATTTTTCTTTGCCTCGTGTCGAACCAAATGAATTTTTTCGATTTTTTATTTCTTTTTTTTAGTAGTGGGCAGGAGATTTTTTATTTGTTGTGATACTTAATGGCTCATTGACGATATTAAAATAAAATAGAAAATAGCATTCTATCGAATGTTATCGGCGATCGCGTGAAATCGGCTTACCTAACATCTAATTTACATTATCACATCACCTACTTTGGAAACTAAAAAACTAAAAATAAGATTTTTATTATATTGATAAGAAAATTTGTAAGTGATTCATAATCTATTTTCATAGTGTTACGTCAAACCTTTTTTTCCTGCAATTAAAAACTCATTTCCGTAACAGATTATTTCAGAAGTGAAACGTTTCGTTTTCGAAGCTCTGTAATTCGTATCCTAGCTTTTCTTTGACTCTAAACAAATTTCTGTTTTTGGAACACTGTACGTCGATAAACTGTTTACTAATTATATTTGGATGCGCTTAATGCTATTACGAAAAGATCAAATAATTAACTTACACACAGTATTATTTTGACGTTGTATGATTGGAAAAAGGCGGAATTCATTTTCTGTTCTTTGTATTAATATTCTAATGTTCTAGGACGTAATTGTTGCTGTAAACGCGATAATCTGAAAAGTACAGAGTGATCTTTGCAAAAACTTGTTATTTCATAAAATTCGTTAATAAAATGGTGAAACTTTTTATGCCTGTGAGAAAAAAGTATGTATAATTATACTTTAATAAAAGTTAATTTAAAAATAACATGAACATGAATACATTTCACACAAATTTTGAAAATTTAGATACACGTATATTATTGTCATATTAATTTTTTTATTTAAATAATTTCGAAGTACAGATCAATCCTTACAATCCTTTTACTTTCCTAACATAGTTATCGGACATTTGCTTCACATTTTTTACTCTTTCCTGTCTTCTTACCAACATATATTATTTTCTAATTTACCTTTACATGCTATATTCACGATATATTTTATTTTGCCTTTCACCCAAAAATTAAATGTAATTGTTTGGTTACCAGGCAAGTTGATTCCTTTTTGAATTTTGAAACAAAAGCGGAACAACTCAAATCGTTTTAAATCGATTAATTCGCATTATCATCGACGAACTATAAATAATAAACTATTTCGTTTCAACAGCATTTATTATTTCATTTCTGTGTCTTCATTAAATATTCGAAACACGAAACGTAATGCACGAATCAGTGCTTAGGCCAGAACGAAGCACGAGTACAAACATTAAATTCTTGTCATTAGCACGTCGTCGGAGTAGGGAGACGTCAAAGCTCGGCCAACTGTTGATTCGCGAGTAATCTACATACACTGGGTCTCGTGGCTTTTGACTCTCTAATAGTCACATGTTCTTCATTACACTCACGATTGTGTATACGCCGGGTGTTCTTGAAAAAGAACGCATTCGTGCACGAGGGCGAACTTGACTAATAGCCGGCAGCCTATACGTATGGAATTAGGTATACACAAGCGGTGCTGTACGTGATGCGTATACGTATAACACGTATAATATAGTAGCAGGCTCAGCTAATCGACTACTGTGCAGAAGCATAATAGGTGTATATAGGTGTATGACAACGAGCCCCTCTTCTCTTCGCGAATAGTTTGACGTTCGGCGTTCGGCATTAATGCACTTACCAACACTGTTACATAGTAGGGTATAAGGTAGAGTAGGGTATGCTTTCACGTACGCATATAGACGTGACAAACAACTCGCTCGCTCGTTGGCGCGTGCCATTGACCCATCCACGACTTTGTGTGACTATATAACTCGCATGCATAATTGCCAAGTGTGCGTCACGCACTGTGTACATTTATGGACAAATTGAATCTTTTTCCATCGCTCGAGCTTTAATTTCCGAATAACGAGTGCAGTTCGATGCGTAGTGTATACTTATATCTATTGGTGGTAACAAAGATGATTAAGCATGTGCAGGTTATCGATACGCAATGCGTGGCTCGGGAGTATTGGGCACAAGAGCTTTGCGCGGCCCATTCATAAACACGAGATAGTCGGGTGCTCGTGTGAATGATATAATCTCTTTAACCATGTGCTTCGTTCAGTCCGCAAATTACTTGGGACGTGCAGAAAGTGCTTGCACTGCAAAAGGAGAGGGATTTGGGGGTGATGTCAACACCAATCCTGACAATCTTATCAATTACCACATCAGTTATTTTTAGACAGAATTTAGTTATGTTAACTATCGTTTTTTTAATTCCCCCCGCTTTTGGTAGTGTAATCTTATACGTAAATTAGGTTTTTATGTTTTGTTGTTGTAGTAAAAATTATTATTATTATTATTTTTGTTTTCCTAAATTTTTCACTTCTATCTTGTCCAGGGTTATGTCTGTGCAGAAAGAGAACCCAATACAGTAAAAACCCCGTGAAAAGGATTCTATCAAAATCCTCTATTCAACTACACGTACTTAACACTTTAGTAACTTTGTCAAGTGTAGAAAACACCTAAACAATCTCCAAAACAGCTCTTTACATAAAGATTTTTAGTGACATTGAACGTTCGATATTGTATTCAAACCCATTCCTGACAGTTATTCAATGACTTTACACCATCTCAAAGTTTTTAGATTAAAATCTTCTGCAACGAATAGACTTTAACTAGCTAAATAGACTTCTGACAACTTTCAACTTTTGTATGACTTTCAAATAGTATTAACGTTGATTCTCAAAAACGTCCAAAGTTTTGCATCATGCATTGATAACAAAAAAAAATATCTTTTAGGGATATCACGTTGGAATACTGGAAAAAAACCCTTTACATAGAATTAATTATGTCTTTAGAAAATTCCCGATAGTAAATTTTGAAAAAGGAAACCAATTAAAGAAATGTGTTTGGCAGAGAAAAAACTGTAAACGTGCATTGAGGAAAAATGCGACTGAAGGTCGCACAAGGAAAAAACACATGGTGTCCGCGTACGATATAGGCAAGTTACGTAACGCAAGGCACGAGTTGTTTTATTTACGATTCGTCCGAAAGAAAGAATAAGAGGGACAGAAGGAGAGATAGAGAGAGATGTATTCGTATGTGTGAACGCGCGAATCCCCTCGCTCGATTAAAAAGCTCGGCACTCGCGAATCCCCTTTTCTGGTATACACGCGTAATCCACGCCCGAAAGTGAGAACCAGAAGCGAGGAAAATTGCTTTCTGTTCCCGAGATTTTTGTTTGTATTTCTCCCTGCTACTGCTGCTGTGTTATTCTCTATCACTGCGTCCTACTTTGACTAATGTCGTGCGTGTGATTTACACATTGGCCACTCGCGCGTGCCATTTGTCAAGGTTTAGATGAATCGGCCGTAGACGTGAATTTGAAGTTAAGTAGAGGCGTCAGGTAATTCTGACTTTAAAGGAGCGAGTTTAATTTTCTGTGAAGAGTGTTGAGACAGTACAGATTTTCAATATGTGTCTAGATTGTACTGCATGGCGTTACAACTGATGGCAACAAATTTTAATGTATCCCTATTTGGATTCATTCCACTCGTATCATTCAATATATTACTGTATCTTGTCGTTACGCATATCACCCTAAAGTTAATCTTAAGGGTGGCAATAAACTATATGTTTTAGATGTTCATGGGTCAAACTGCGTCACTGATCGGCATGGATCTCCGGCTTACGATAACAATCAGAGTTGTACTGAGTAGTTCAGAACAATTTGAATTCCCATTAGTTCAAATATTCCTCATTATTTGTCCTTAAAGAAATAGATAAAATATATGAACTATTTCTTCAGTCGTTCATAGAAGTAGCAGTACAGTGAACCAACGAAAACAGAGAAAATTAACATCAAATCAAAGAGTTGAAATTTCAAAGTTATTTAAAGGATTCCCAAAATCTGAATAGATCTGGAAGACTAGTCTAAAATCTTTTAACGCCATAAAGTCATTCTCAACTTCATCGGAAAGTCATTCAATGAGTTTTGATGCCGTCGGTTGTGTGGGTAAAGACTTTTACAATTCTAAAGTCTTCGGATGGCGACACTTATCCTGCACGTCTTTGCTCGCCAACCGACCTATTAGTACCCCTCCAGCAAAACAGCAATGTTCTGCAGGCCCGATCGAAATGGCTTCTTCATTGTCGCTCGAAACATCTCATCTCGCTCACCCTTCCCACCTACCCAGCTATCACAACTTGTAGACATCAAATGTGTTCAGCAAGCCGAAATTCGCCCACACTCCACACCAGGTCCTAGTACAATTTCTGCAACGCAACATAAACAGATATCTAGAAAAGAAGGAATCTCCAACTAGTCTAACACCAGTTATCATAGCAAGCTGTCGTTCCTTCATCCGCCACCTCCTCCTCGAATTCGCATAGAAATACAGGGTATGTAATATCCCCGTACTGTACATACGTACGTATGCACCACGTGCCCCGGTAAAAGAGTCCCAGGCCGCTGCTGCTGCAGTGCTAACGGTAAATAATGCTCGGGCTCACCTCCGCGCGGCTTGCGAAACCGTTACGCTGCCGCGCACCATTGCCTGCACCGCGACTCTGAAGTTGGGTACGGTAGTCTTGAGTATAGGTATAGCGTTAAATCAGCGAGAGGCCTGAAGAAAAGTGGGAAGGAGAATAAACGTACCAGGACGCTAGAGCATAGTACGGTGCCGAGGAGGAGAAAAAAGAAGAAAAGGAAGAGGAGGAGATTGCCACCGTGCGTGGGTGTCTGGAAACTTATTTACAGCTCGGGCGGGAAGATGCGGAGATAAGTCGTTGTTTAGGCGGCCTGCGAGCCCACGTGCGCGCGTTTGACGCGGGGATGGGGGAGCAGAGACGTTTCCGGAATCAGCGGGGATCCAAATTACGTGTAGGTATTTATTATGAACGTGATGTCTACAGCTGTCCGGTGACAAGTTTTGCTGACGCATGGCGGGATATTGGGGTTATTATGGGTTATTATGGTGTGGGGTGAGTGGAGCTAGTTATGGGTTGTGTTTACATTAGGATATGGGTATGATACATTTGGGGTACGTCAAAGGGAGGGAAAGGTCGATGCGCCGGCTCTTTCATGATTCCTTACCTGCTCAAGCGGCTGCTATTCTATACATGCACCAGTACTCAGCACTGTGGCAGAGTAACCGAGTGACTAGTGCGGTTTTTTTCGACGAAAAAAAAAAGAACCTGCTGCGAGTGTGGATTCAAGGACACGGTGAGGAATCCCTGTTACGGGTTTTTTTGCGTGCATACGAGTGTGTGTTGCGAGGATGCAAGTTGGATGAATTATTTTACGTTTACAGAGAAATCTGCGGTGCTCTGCTCTGTACGCGGAAAAAGATGATGGGCACTTGCCTGTCGGTCTGCCTATCATACCCTGCCTTCTTTTGTACATTTCGTTGTTTGTGTAGTACTATGATGGCACATGCCGTGTGTTGGGACTTTTAGCTAGTAACTGTTGCTGTGATTTCGAGGGAATTATTACTTCGGGAGCGTTAATTACGGATTTCATTTGTGACTATAGTTTGTTGTTAAGGTAATAGATGTTTTCTAAGGAGCCGTGATTAATGTTATGTTCTAATGACAGGCTTATCGATTGTTTTTTGTTATTCCTTAATCCTTTAAAAAATTGATTTTGCTTGGGATTCTGTACTGGTACTTTTACATTTCGTTTTTTAGAACTATGTTAAAAGGAATAACTGTTATGTCTATTTTACACTTCATGTGCTGACATGTAATTCTTCTACATCACAAACATTTACACATCTACACATATTTTAAACTTGACGTTTGTCAGCCTTTGCAGTTTGATAAGAATACTATCTGATGAAAAACCATTTTAGACAGATTACTTATAGTTTTCCACTCGCTGTTTTTTGTAATCATCCAGCACATCGACACTCATACATCCTTATAGGACAGCTACAAACTCCTTTCGTACAATGACAAACATATCTGTTTCATTCATTCTACAATTGTAAAATTATGAAAAGCGGTATAGAAAGTTTAACTATGTACAAAAATAGTATATAAGCTAGGCAAGGGTCCAGGCCTACACAGGATAACTACATAAGCACTCTACATCTAATATCAGTACAACTATATACACGAGGGTCTATAGGTGTAGGCCTGGACTCTTGCCTGTAAGCATCAGAATGAAAACTAACACATTACCGGCTCGCTAAAAAACCCGTAATCCTTGAACTCATCTTAGACGAAGCATCGGCGTGCCAGGCGACAATATATATTTCCAAGTCACCACGATTTCCGCGCCTCCAGTAAGAACAGGCGCACCGCACGACTCGACGAGCCGTGCGATTATTCGAGCGTACACTGCTTCACTCTCTAGACAACGTATGCACACAGACATTCATCGTGTACAAACATATACGTGCAACCTACTCCAAAGACGGCCTGCAGAGCTCAGCTGATCGCTGTCGCCCGCTCGGCCGTGTAAATTAAACGCCGCTGGTGGCTACAGTGCACGAGCAACCCCTGCTGTCTTTCTTTTTCTCTCATGCCGGAAGATAATGAAACAGGACGGAGGTTGCATATAGTGCCCAGTGGGCACCTGCTGCTGCCGGCGCGTGCCTGCCTGCCTAAGCGATCTTCATTGTAGTATAGCGGTCAGACAGGCTTTTTATTCCTCCGCTGCACAGTATACCCGCCCATTACACGGATAGCTAATGGCTGTGCTTTCCGTTGGTTGTGCATACATATTTTTTGCAGTCTAGACGGTAGGGTCCTCTGTTGGTGCTTGAAAAGGGCAGCCCTCGGAAAAACAGGTGCCGCTCGTTTACTGTGTGTATGCGCAGTATGGGGACACCCAGCAGAGAGAGAGAGAGCAGAGCACGTGGGTTTTATTCACACGGTATACTGCAGGCAGGGCGCGTGAAAGCCGCAAACGGGAGAGGAGAAATGAGACGAGTTGTGCGCAATGTGTGCGGAGACGCCGGCGCGGCAGTTCGACCGACATTCGATCCGCTCTCGTTTTCTCTCATTACCCGGAGGTGGGGCGGGGGGGTTCTTACCTGGGCCACTCTTTCTACTTCTCTTGAATTTTTGAGATCCAACGCTGCTCCTCATATGCTCTCCCTTTGGAGGGATGAACAGATGTAGATTGAGTGTGAATTGGTCGTAAGCTGTTATACTTATCTACTTATTTGTACTAGTGGTCTTTAAATTTGCACTGGTAGATGCCTTTACTGTTCAAAAGTAATTAAATTCAGGCATTAAAAACTGTTCCAACAATATTAGCAATGTATAATGGAGTACAGCATACAGCAATTAGACCCATTAAGTGACAATTCAGTATGTATCCTTACCCTGTATGGGCGTTGTAAGTTGTAAGAAATCAGGCACGACTGCAGTCCATGGAGCACATTTACTCGTAGCAGCAGATGTGTATATATATATATGTGTATATATATATATATATATATATATATAATATTAAAATATATATATATATACACTCAGCATACAGGTGCACATGTTAAACTACTTGGCATTAGAATAGCAATTCTTTCGCTCTGACCTTAACCTTAAACTGTATTGGACCACTGTTTTATTTGCTTTACGAAGATGTACGCTCAATTCCTTCTTATGCAAACTATTACATCAAGGATGCATTTTGATACATTTTGATTATCGAGACTCAATTAAAATCCGTTTAATGATGGTTTGCAATGAAACTTATATTGTACAGAGAGTAAACATGACAATGATGGGCCAGTTGATTATATTCTATTCATCATTAGATATCTCGGTCTATTAGTAGGAAATCGATACTGGTATATTTTCATTTACCCCAGGTCCGATATCTTCTCAATTCTATGACAGACCAGCCTAATAAGCCGTAAACGTGTTGTAAATGTGGTAATGTTTAATGGTAGAATCCATTCCAGATACGCGTTTCGATATTTGAAGTCTAGTATGATATGTGCAGGCTTGATTCTTCTAGGTGAAAGATTACCGAGTAAAAAAATTTTAAAGAAAAATCAACCATCAAAGAAAAGTATTTGTCAAGTTTGACAAGAGTAAAAAGTTTGCTTTTGATTGAGTATAAAGTGAAATGGGCAATCGAAAGGGTCTATTGTGGAAGTTGACAAAATATGTAGATGATTAGTTGATGAGAAATGAGGAGGGAGAAGTATAAGACGATGGATGGGACTGCGGACAAGGAGGTTGGAGATGATGGAAAGAAAAATGCAGGGAAAGGAGATTGTTAATGGGAATAGTGATATATTAAATACATTCGAGCTCTAAAGAGTAACCCAAGTCGTCGATGGGGTCCCACACCCACCCCATAGATACATACATGTGCTACGTAAGTGCCACCTTTATGGTAATCTACATATCTGTGGAGTACCACCCCATCGACGCGACGTGTACCTGTACTGTATAGTCCCACCTATTGTGATATATCTTCTATTTTGGAACTATGTATGTTATGTAAAAGCAGTGTTCCAGAATATGGTCTGGGGTAGGTAAATCGGAACAGGGCTCTTTACTCAATTTGGTTATTTTCTCCTCTAAAATGTATCTTGTGTGTTAATAAATGATGCATTGTAAAGATGTTTATAAAAAAAAAAAAAAAAAAGTGTTTTCGTGGTGTGCGAGATTACAAAAAGTACATATACTTACGGGTCAATGACAAGTCGAATTGATAGCACTGCACCTTAAATAATTACAGGTCCTACACGGAGAGAACTCTGGCGCTACGGTAGCATAAGACTCCACGTACTATATTGGTATACCCCAGCGCATACTACAGTAGGCTCGTAATATACTACGTTTGCTCGGGACCATACTAATTTGATATGGCTCCCGAGCAAACGTAGTATGCGCTGGTGTATACCAATATAGCATGTGGAGACTTATACTACCGTAGCGTCAGAGTTCTCTCCGTGTATGTATCGTATCTGCTCTGACCAAGTGAATACGATGATTGCTATATTAGAGATTAAAAAAAAAAAAAAAATTCATCTTGAGAAAAATTATCTCCTACTGTTTTCTTAGCTCCTAATTAGGGAGCGTAATATTGTATTGTATGCCGGACTTTTTTTTCAAAGAAATTTTTTACTTGATCGCCGTACTGCTTATAAGCCATTAACTAATCTTATTTGAAGTTAGTTATTAATAGCCACAAACAACAGAGTAACATTATATATGAATAAAATATCTAAAATAAAAAAAAAATGATTGTCATATTATCTGACAGCCCCATTAAGCGCGTCTGACAATTTTAAAAATTTTTTATTTTATTTTACTATTGTCTTTGTGTATTTATGAATTATCGTAATGCTAATGTAATTAAAAACAATTCTTTTTAACTTGCACTCAGTTTAAGTACGTTAAAGAAACATTTCAGAAACGTATTTTTCATTACCGGCGGTGTGAAATTTGATTTAACCGCACGAAATTTCAAGGTTTTAGAGACATTTCTGAAACGTTTCTGTACTGCTAAGAAAACGTTTCTATGTTCCAAAATGTACCATTCTAAAACGTTTCCGAAACGGACGTTGCTATATGGGTTTTAATGTCCTATATGTTTAGAATTGATCTGAATTTTTTCAGAAGAAGCTTATGTTTCCTTAGATTGAATGTGATTGCAAAAAAAAGTGATTTTTAATTTGTAAGGTGGCTCCAAACTGAATGAAAACACTGAAGAACAAAATAATGTTCAGAGGGACGATTCATGAAAGTGCAATGAGTCTTTTCCCAAAATTTCAGATCATGTTACAACTGCAATTTTTGAAAAAAGTAACTTAATAATCGCCTTGACAATTTCGCTTCTTAAGAAGGGTAGTAAAATTTGTGTCGTAAGTTATATGATTATCTCAGCAAAAATACTGCGGTTATTAGAAAAAAAAAACGGGGGGGAATAGAAGAAATCATAATGTTTCTATCCGTACTCATCTGTTTGGATATTGCCATTGATATTTATGGAATATTTTGTAAAAATAGTAAATATTTGTGCAAGTCATTGAAAGTAGGTCGTCTGCTAAACCGAAGAGCTGAGGCAGCAGACGGATGCAATAAAGGGCGGAGTTACTGGTATGGAAGGTGTAGAAAGCTCCATACCTGCTAGACAGGCTACCCTTTCTGATTATGTGACAAAAAATATTCAAATGCAAGCTACTAATGAACTTATGTTAAATAATTTCATTCGAAATTTAAAATCAGTCATTCAAAATTTGGGTTACATATTTTTTTTTAATTGACTATATTCTTATGATTTCATTATTAAATCGTTCAACCTTCTCTTATTTACTGTAGGAGCCCTAAAAAGTGGCGTGAAAATGACCAGCTGAGCGCTTACAAGACATATTTATAGCCGGCAAGGGTCCAGGCCTACACGAGATAACTCTACACAAGCTCTCTACACCTAATATCACTATAACTATATGTACATAGTGATGTAGATTTCTTGTGTAGAGTTATCTCGTGTAGGCCTGGATCCTTGCCTTTATAGCCTGCTTAAGGTTATTAGGCTCAGGCTCAATGGTATGAAATTCCATACTATAAAAAAAAACCGCTGTCAATAAATTAGCACAAAGCTTCCTCAACAACATTCTTCTGCAATTATTTAACTAAAAAAAAAAAAAGTAAAATATGAGAAAGATTTAAAATGTGAAACGAAGCTATTTTCGTGCGCTATAATGTGGAATTATTTCGAAAATAATCTAATTTTTACCTAAATAGTACAAAAAATATTGTTAAAATTTTTTTTAATTGAAAACTATTGAACAAATAACTGGAACTTATTACTGAAATTTATATACGTGATATAACTATCTTGTAGTTAAAATATTATAGAATTATATAAAGCTATTTAATCATCTGCAGAATGTAACTATTGATGAAATGAAATTTAAATTTTTTCACTCCAAAAACAGCGAGACCGGTTTTTAGCCATAAAAATCGTTATAACAACCTTAATAGGGTATAAAATATCAAATCTTCTTGTGAACCTATACAAGGATATAAAAAGAAACATTTTGAGCGCTAGATCATTAAAATCATTTGGAGGGTTTCTGAGATATGACTGATTCAAGAAAAAATATTGTAGATTTTCTTCAAGAAAAAAAAATTACATACCGTAAAATAAAAATTTTTTCATTCAAAATGAAGCCGTTTTATTACTGTATAGAGTGCAACTATTAAAATAATTTATTTTGAATTTTTTTAACCTCAAAGTAGCAAGAAATTGCTTTTTGGACATAGAAAATCGTTAAAACAACCATAATAAGGTATGAAACATGAAATTTTTTTTTTTAAGAATGCAAGGATATAAAAACAAATACCTTAAGCGTTAAATTATCTAAATTACCTGAACAATTTTTAAGATATGAGTGATTTTTCACAAAAATCTTAGTATTCTTTAATAAAGTATAAACAAAATAACTTACCAAGATGATTTAAAATGAAAAATGGAGCATTTGTAAAGCTCTCTTAGATGTTTAAAATCGTTTTAAAAGCTAAATAAGGTATAAAACTTAATTTTTTTTCCGAGCCGCCATAATGATAAGAAAACAGAAATTTTAAGCCCAGAATTATTGAAATCTACCGTTGGGTTCCTGGGATATGACTGATTACATACAAACACACACACACACACACACATAGACACACACACACACCTCACACACACACACACACACACACACATACAGACAGATTTTTTCTTGAAATGGTATTTTTTTACTCTAGACACTACACAAGACATTTCTGACGTATTTCAACAAATTTTTTTTTTTTACCGATACAAAGCTTTCTCTATGAGGAAGCAATATGTAATCTCCATACCATCAAAAAATACATAGTGCCGCCTCTGGATGCAATGAAATAGCTAATAAGAAGTATTCTTGCAGTTTCTAGTCTCTTCTTGTGAGTCCATAGTGAGGAGCCACATTAAGGTGTAAATATTAACCTGTCAGTACCGTCTCCAGGCACTGTTACAACCGCCCCTAGAGTGTAGTCGTTGTACTGTTTTGTATTTTTTCTTCCTAATTAGCTCATACATGTGAACGGTTGCACTTGGAGACAATTTTTGTTCACACATGTAGGCGAATATTCAATTCACCATACAAAGCAATTTTCGTCCCACTAACTAGTATATTTACACATTTATTTATGGAATAATGATCAAAAATAATTACATATACAAACCATTTAGAATTGTTTGCGACACTGTATGGTTTGGAATGTTTTTCAAAAGGTTATCACAACTGTGAATCATTATTACAAATTGATAATACAACTGCAATTGCATACATCAATGAAAGGGCGGAACAAAACACGAACATTGAACAAAAGAAAAAATTTGCACCTACTTTTCCAAATTTGTGTCCCATAATTGTCAGTAGCGGCTGTTTTTTTTTTCTTTTTTATCCTGAAACGTCGGCACGCATTGGTACGTAACATCGATATTTCATAAATCAGCTTTTTCAAATTCTTTTACGTACGTAGGATTGAAAAATACAATATGCCTTCTATCGCCATTCATTATAACATTGTATTCTACTTTGTAATTGTTTTTCCCAACATGATAGGAAAGTAACTTTTTTGCTTTTTGGGAATCTAAAGCTGATATGAATTTATCGTCACGTATCCTACAAGATTAGAAAAAATAAAAACATTGATTGCGACTGTACCAACACAACACAGCAGCTGATGAACCGACCACTTCAAGATTTCGAATTCCATACAGCTTAACGTCTATTTTCATGAGATTGTTATTTGTTTGCCATTAATTGAATTGTACTTGTCATTTATACATGCAGGCTCTAATCATGTCCGTTGAGGTTGTATGAGTAAAATATCGATTCCGATAATGATATGTAAATAAATATAAAACATAACGTGAAGTTAATTTTTTTTTCAAGCAGGGAGGAATAAAACAAGCCACTATCACTATATTCATGCGTAAAAACAGCACTTTGGATTCTTTGCACATAAATTTTCAACTGTAAATGATGCTGCTGTCTACTCGTCGGCACTGTGTTGTGTTGACATAGTCGCAATCAATGTTTTTTTTTTTCAATCTTGACGGATACGTGACACCATCAAACAAAATTTATCAGTGTACACTAACATAATGGATACACTTCAATCGCTGATTTGTTTAGTCAATTCGCTCTCAATAACTTTTTTTAAATTAAATAAAAAATTGTTTCGTAAGGCTCCGTGTATCTCGGCGATCTGATATCTCTCACTCGTGGCACCACTTGAAATAGGCGCATAGCGAATAGACAAGCTTCCCGTGCAGCTGGAGTAACTCGAATTAAGGTAGTTCTCGACCAAAAACCCTTTTCTTACAATTATCCTGAAATTTCGCTTATGGCTAAAGGACGCTATTATTTATCATGTGCCAAAATTTGAAGAGGCTCAGTGGTATAGTTTCGGAGATATTGAAGTTTTAATGTTGATGCAGGAGATATAGGACATCGCCGGATTGGGGGTCAATTGGTAAACGTAATTGCTCATAGCTCTCATACGCTTCCTACAATTTTCCCAAAAAAAGAGTATGATATAACTAATATTATACATTAACTGTGGGTCAAGTTTCAAAGGGCTCAACAATATATTTTTTTAATATGAGCTTGTCAAAGTTGATAGCTTTCGTAAAAAGGACAGTTGCGAATGGGGATGGCGACTTGGCAACCTAGCAAGCTTAGCTCAGATAGCACCAGAGAGACAAGCCCCTGGCTTACATCAATGTTTACCTACAGATATCGATATTTTGAGGGCTCTGATTGGCTGGAGTCTTGCCTCCCTGGCGCCCTCTTATCGGTCAAAAGTCGTAAGTGGCCATCCCCATAGCGAAGACCGCATAACCTATGAATACGCTATAGTCCAGTATGGCACGCGCTATATAGTGCTCGAGAACTACCTCAAGGAGGTTCCGATGTTTCAGCGGAGAGAGAAAAGGGAGTGTAGGTGTACCCATAAGGCGCTGTGCTAGTCGGTCGTATTAATAGAGCCTAAAAACGTCCGCCCGCTGTATTACCGAAAATTCAGTTGTATTTAACTCGTCAGTACTCAAATATCTAATCATAAAATGTCATGAAAAAATTAGAGGCATCTAGTTTCTGATAATTTAAGTCGAAGAACTTGAAAACATGTTGTTAAGGAAATAAAAATTAGCCTAAGAAAATTACGAGTAACTTCCAACTTTGAATAATTCCAGCATATCAAATGCAAAGCGATTTAAGGGCGCAAAGTGCGCCTGCAGGGCACATAAACTTTGAACCCATGGTTAAAGTTAGTAGTTTTCGTCAAAAATGTACATCTCTCCAGGGGAGTTCCTGGGCCCAAGGGCGTTTGCAATGCTTAAGGGACGGTTGGGACTGCCCTGATCAGAAGCAAATTAGTGACGAACGCTGTTCTTCCTACTATGGGTACACCAGCCTCTTAAAAACGTCCGAAGTAGGAAAAGTATTTATTCCTACTTTGAGTTTGTTTAGAACCCTGGTATCCCTGTCTTCAACACTCAGGTGAGATCTCAGTCGCGATCTTAGGTAAGATCTCAGGTGAAATCTCATGCCAAAATCTCAGCTGGAAAGTCAGCTGAGATCGCACCTGAGATCTCACCTGAGATTTTTGAAAAAAGTTCTCTCATTTTTTTATTAAAAAAAGTTCCCACTCTTTTAATTTATTTTTTTAGAAAAAATTTTTTCTAATTTTTAAAACGTACTTTGCGGCGGGACTTAAAAATTTTGCTAATAAATTTTTTTTTTTTTTTTTACAAGCTTGTTATTTGTTCATTATATGAAATTCTTAGTAGTTGTAGATATAAGTGGAAAGAACTATATTTTTAAATTTTATCACGTAATTCTGATCAGGAATAAACATTTTGTAATTCCCAGAAATTTTTTTTTTTTTTCTTTAATCGGCTAGTTATTCTTTCATTTCAAGCATTTTCTAGTATTTTATGATATACATAAGAAAAACTACAACTTTTCATTTTAAAACGTAATTTACGGTGGGACATATAAATTTTCGAAAAAAGTCATAATATTCTGCTTCCTCATAGAGGAACTTTGTATCGGTTAAAAAACATTTTTTGTGGAAGTAAGTTAGAAATGTTTTATACAGCGTCTAAAATGAAAAAAAATACCATTTTTAGACAAAATCTGTATGTCTGTCTGTCTGTGTGTGTGTGTGTGTGTGTGTGTGTGTGTGTGTGTGTGTGTGTGTGTGTGTGTGTGTGTGTGTAATAAGTCATTCAGGTACCCAACGGTAGATTTTAATGATACTGGGCTTCAAGTAGCTCTATTTTTCATTGTGAATCATTTCCATAAGTTATTTTGTTTAGTTTTTATTAAAGAAATACTAAGATTTTTGTGCAAAATCTGTCATATCTTGAAAACCCTTCGAGTGATTTCTATGATTGCAAAATTTCAATTTGATTTCGTAAATAGTTATATTCCATCGATAATCAAAAAGCTTTATACAATTTAATAATATTTGAAGATTTATATAAAGATTTTGAAAGAACCAAGTATCCTACAAATTTATAAGAATTTCTTGATAGTCATAATCTTTCGACAAAAATTACAACTCCTGAAGATAAATGTAAAGGGGAGATATTTTGGATGGTTGTTAAGTATAGTATATTGAATAGTTTGTCCATGTTTGTTGACGATAGAATGGTGAAAGGAAGCATGCCAGACAAATTTGAGTCGATAAGTTTTTTATTTTGTTATTTATTCGGTGAAGACAAAGTACAAAAGTTATACACACCTTACACGCTTGCCGCTCTGAGACAACTAACTCCCTCCTCTATCTCCAGGCCCTCACGACCTCGCCTCTCTCTCTCTCTCTCTCGCACCCATACACGCACACACACACACACACAGCGCGTCGGGCATCATCGTGACCTATCGACTATCGATAGCCGGACGACGAGTAGAGCGTCGGTTCCATCATTTTCAAATTATGAACATACAGCTGAGACAAAGTCGTCGAGATG
>JAPYYV010002928.1:0-19490 GCA_030522625.1 Copidosoma aretas
TGCCCCCGCCCACTCACCCCTACCCTCCACCAACCTCCACCCCCACGTTGTCGGCATCATTCCATGCACTTGTAATATAAAATAGTGTGTGGCACACGTGCGGCGGGCCAAATGCGCACTTGGCCGGAATGGCTGCGCTCGTACGCCACCCACCGGCCGCGTGCACATTTGGCAACTTGCCGCACTTGTATCACAATACACTATTGTCTAATTTTATTTTGTTTTGTCTAATTTTGATAATTTTTCTACATCTATTTTAACATTCGTAGGAGTCATTTTTGACTCTCTTATGTCAATATGCATATTGGAAAATTTTTATAATTAAAGAAAAAATCTTGCCAAACGTTGGGCTTGAACCCTCGTCTCCGGTGTGACAGTCGGATATGATATACCGGAGACTTGGATCCATTAATGAGCTAGGTGCTTATTATGTATACCGAATAGGCTTTCTTTTATAGGCCAAAAAGGCCAAATAATTATAATGCCGAAAAGGCTTTTTTTTATAGGCTGAAGAGGCCAAAGAATTTTAATGCCAAAGAGGAATTTTTATACGCTAAAGAGGCTATTTTGTCATAGGCTAAAGAGACTACTTTTCAGAGGCCGGAAAGGCTAAATATTCTAAATGCCGAAGATGCATGTTACGATAGGCTGATCAAACAATCATTTTAAGGGCGACAGTTCGAACGTAAAAAAAGATCATTCCATTTGATATTTATCTTATAATTTGTTTAAAGATAAATACAATAAAAAAAACCAATGTGTGCTCTCGAAGCCGCTCCTCTAAAGGCCTCTCTTCAGGGTCCACGCTCTAGGCGTGCCACGGTGGCCTGGAGGGTGCAAGAATCTGTTGGTGCAACATTACGTGCTGGTTGGGGTAAAAAAAAGTGCTACGGCCTGAAGGGGGTAAAAATTTGCACGCACGCTGGAGGGGGAAAGAAATTTGCTCGTCCAACAGCACGAGCTGGAGGGTGCTCGGGTAAGGGGTGAGCTCGGA
This sequence comes from Copidosoma aretas, assembly GCA_030522625.1. Lineage (NCBI taxonomy): Eukaryota > Metazoa > Arthropoda > Insecta > Hymenoptera > Encyrtidae > Copidosoma > Copidosoma aretas. Next base: position 995 of record JAPYYV010002928.1, read on the forward strand.
CCAGCGTGATCTGGTACCAGCATAGCCTACCTACTCGCAACAATAATAGAATACCATATTAGGAATGACTAGGTCCACATATAGTCCGGGTCACCATAACAAAATATCCAATTAAACGTGAAAATTATTATTGGTGGAATTTTCGCGTACTGTCTCGTTCAAAACGCACTCCCCTATAAAAAACTATGGTTTTCTAGGCGATACCGTCGTCAGAGATAGTTTAAACAAAAGATTTTCTTACAAATTCAAGATACTGACGTCTTTACTCGTCCTTTGATAGTTTGATTTGCAAATCAAGCTTATTTTTCCGGTCAAGCAAAACTTTCTATGCCTTTCTTTTTTAAGCTTTTAAATTTTTCGCTTCTCTTTATGCCTTTTTCATAGCCATGTCTTACTCTTTCGAAGATTTTATTTTAATAATGTCAAGTGGCTGTTGTTGCCAATTATAAGATAAAAGTATAGTATTTTCTTTTTCTTTTTATTATTATTTTTAGAAATATCCAGGGGCAACAAAAGAGATTTTGGCATTGCCTGGGGCAACCCTTTGCGTATACAATTTACTAAAACATTTCCGAACTAAGTATTATCAATCTATTGCGTTGTTTAAAACCAATTCTGAACACAAATAGAATAAAACTATTTGAATAACGTACGATGCCCGTATTTCGCAATTCGTCTAGTACAGTTTTTGACGACATCTCTGACTATTGCGAAAAATCGTTATTACAGAGATCTAGCGATTTAGTCGACGATGATTCCGAGGATAAAGCGATGGTAGCAGCGGTCAATGTGAGCTTTTTTGTTGGTGCTGCAAGTCCCTTGATAGCTAAAAAATATACAGAGTTCTTAATTTGTGCACATAAATCATGTAAAAATGCTTGTAAATAGAATACTTATATAAAGATGTCATCTCAGTTACAATACTGTTACGAACCAACACTAAATTAAAATTTTTGAACCAGCTTCTCAAATGTGGTCCTAGCAGTGCTTCATAGATTTTTACTGTGAAAAGTGTTAATTATCGGGAAATCTAATTATCTTTACGATCAAGTTTCTAATACTATACAGCAAGCTTCGACAGAGAAGGTCCTACCATTTATGTCATTTAAATTTATAACATTACTTTCTCTTATCATAACATTGAATGAATCATAGTATTTCTTAGCTTACTATTTTAAATAGTCAAATTAATAATATACAATGAATTTGCATGTTTTCAAATGAGTTTCTAAAAAATTAGTCAGTACTAAATAAAATTGTATGTATTAAGTTGAAAGTACAAAATTGTAAATAAAATTGTATTTATAAAAATTTTTTTGTAATAGAACATTCAGACAATCAAGTAATTGTCAGTAAATTAAACAGACCACTTTTTGATGCTTAATTAATACTTTCACAGCGCCTTATTTCTTACATCTAAAATAGCACTATTTGATGAAAGTGCATACTAGGCATACTCTAGTATATCTGGTTGTAAGTAGGACTTGAAGGGATCTACAAATATCTGATTTTTCTTACTATTACTAGGTGTAAAAAAGCTTAGGCTTCTTTAAAAAGAGTTAAACAAACAGATTTTGGACCTCTGTTTTAAAAACTAAAATTTACCAAGTCTGCTGACAATAAAAAAGGTCTACATGTCTGAAAACCATTTTAAATTATGAATGACTGATTTTTCATGGACTCTAAAGTATCGAATAACAATAGAGCAAAATTCTTCTTTCTTAGTTACTAATTTTTTTTTAATCTCTACTGTTTAATTGTATACCATGACTAAACTTTCAGAGGATTTAGTAGAGCAACATTAAGTTGCTACCAAACATGTGTGGATTTTAAATACAGAGCGATAAGATATGTTTGATGGTCTACACAAATCTCAGACTTCGACAGTTTTAAAGACATATGTGATACATGTTCATTTACAAACAGCAGCACTGAGAGAACAATTTTTTTAACAAGCCCCGGATAACAATATTCACAAATTAACTTATGGAAAAAAAAAAGCTATCATCTAGCTTTTCTTCGTGGAGTCTGCAATAAAGGTTAGCGGTAGTGATTAAGTAATACTGGCTGGCATTCTTTTATTCAAGAATAAAATTAATGTTAGCATCATACTTACCTTTCGCATTAACAGTTAACAACAATGTTATAATTTATTTGTCACCACTCCTTACGAATCTATACACAGACTTGCTCCCTCTCCAAACAAGTACTTTGCCAGCCTTGGGTGCCAAGAAAAAACCACTTTTACCCCAATTAGAGAGTCCGGACGAGTCAAGTTCTGATAGATTTTTCCTACTCGAATATTCTGTAATATCTTTAAAATCATTTCCTAAGAACACGTTTAGTTTTGTATACACGTAATACGCCTCATTTATGGGCTACACCAGTAGATATTTCTGGATGACGACGTGAAAAATTTCATACCAACGCCTCCCTAGTTTCTCATCCTTAAAACAAGTCTCCTTTTTAGACATACTTTTTATTTCATTTGATGAATATATTTTCAGTATTAGTAAATCCTTTTTTACAACGGTGAATAATCCAGTGTGCGAGCGTGACCTCCTCTGTGGATGATTAACAAGTATCTGGTCCCCTCACAGCATCAACAGGACCTTAAAAGTTCACTGCCATATGCAATTTAGCATTAAGGATGCCATAAGGTGCAGATGCTGTTGTTAATGATGTCCTCGATTTATTCTTATTACAGCTTTGTAAACATTCTCTTCTTAGTAACTTGTACATTCTTAGTTTGTGAGTTATTTCAGTTATTTTCTGCAAAAACCGGTATACTATAAATGACATTTGTAAAAATAAAAGTAAGATTCCATTCAGTAAGTATAAAAATGTATGCCTACTTTTTCGAGAAACTTACAATCATCAAAATTTATTTGATTAATATTTAATTCATGAAATAGATAGAATTTTGATTCATTTCGTTAGCTGTAAGGTTGAAGGGTGCTACAATTATATAAATTTTTTTTTTTGATTTTACAACACTAAGAAGCTGGTGATAAAACATTGCACATTAGACTTACATTTTAACTTAAGTTACAGATTAAATTGAATAACTATCTTCTAATATTGGCATGCACTACTTTCTTTGTGTAAACATGTTCAACTTCAAGCTAGCATTCACTTTGACTGTACCTACGACTAAACGCAGGCGTTCAACTATGGATACACTCTCAGTTGATTGTGAACGTTTATAGGAACACCTAAAATAATTATTAAAACTTTCATAATATCCATACACTCATATTTTACAATGATTTTATATGACTTTAAGCTACTTTGAGTAGCCATCATTTTTAATAAAATATCTTAGAACTTTTATTACAGTCTTAAGAAAATCTTTTTTATCGGACGGCTCAAAACCAAAAAAAAATCGCTCGTCTATCAAACATTGATTTTTGAAGTATAATTATTCGTAGAAAATATCATTTAAACATTGCAGAACTATTTAATCTATTAGATATAAGCCTTGTAAATGTACCTACGAATAAGTATTTGGAGTTTGACCATTATTTTTGATATAATCGCCTAATATTCGACAAGTGTTTAGTTATTGGCACTGTTCAGTAATAGGAGCACTAACCTAAGATAATATTATATTTAAGACCTTAAACTTAAACGTATCTCATTAGTATCACTTTAATTATTCTTAATTTTCTGCACATGTATACAATAAACGTAGGTAAAAGGATGCAAGGTTTTTTCTATCATAACACCAAACAATAGTAATAAATCTAGGCATCAGTCCAAAAATAGAATCGCTAAAAGTATAAACATTTTCATTAACCGAAAGAAAAGCTATATGAAGAAATTAAGGACGTTTATGCCACTCAGTGGTACTCAATCAATTCAGTGTAGCAGATAGTCTTTGATATTTCAAATAATAGTTGTTAATTATCGTTAGTTGACACTCAAATAAACTTAAGAACCTAAATATAAGAAAACTTACAAAAGAATCAAAAATTTTAGCACAGTGCAAAAAGTTAAGTAAAACTTCACATCTATATAGATATACTAAAACCATGGCAAACTTTTTTATATCAAGATATTTTTAAAACGGCACGGGACATACTTCTAATCTCGTAGGAGACGAATCATAGTAACATTTCTTATATTGTTTTTCATAATGATTTTAAATACCATCTTCTTTTATCGATTAAAAACTTACTCGTTGGAAACTCAGGGGTTGGATTCACGTGTTAACAGTGTCAACATTAAAGCTTTATACCTTTAAAACGGAACAGCAGAGATTACTGAAATATAAATATAACATATACTGATACCTAAAGAACTTATTTTAAAAATTTAAAGAGAATCGTAAGTAAAGTGACTTGGGCATAAACGTCTTTAGGATAAGATTTTAATTGCTACCTTTGATTTCATAGGTTGAATAATACATTCTAAATGAGGATTTAAGCTGTCACTCGTTTTATCGACCTGTTTTATTGCTTTTACTATCAAGTTCGTTACGGAAGGTTTTGGTTTTGCCTTTTGATTAGATAGCAAGAAAATGGATAATAAGTGGCTGTTAATGCAAAATAGTTATTGTTAAATAATGATTGATGAAACTTTGTTATTTGTGATCATAATATAAAATGCTTGGCATTCATAGATACGTGTGCAGCTAGTAAGTGATTAATCAGATTTACTGTGTAATTTTAGTTAGGTAAAAGAAGAATTTTCGTTTAACCTTCCTTTATCATATCCATCATTACAATAATATAGCTGCTTGCATAGCATTTTTGTTCACTATCCAGTAAATAGCAAAACTTAAATTTGCTGAAATTTGGGTTAAGCGTACTTCAGAAAAAGGGCAAAGAGAAGGCCCAAAAGTAACTGAATTCTATAATTTTTAATGGCTTACATTTGTCATAGAATTAAGTAACATAAAAAACATATTTTTCTTTTATTGAGAGCACGTTACTCGAATGCCGTATTAAATAATCAATTCTGTGATGCATTAGTCTTACCTTGTATTTGCTATAAGAGACTAAAAACAACAATATTAATAGCAGTCCAAATCTTTTTTTTAATCGCTTACTAGTTCTGTCTATCATATTAGATGAACCTTTCGTAATTTTTTTATAGTGATGTATAGCTTGTGATCAGAGTCCCCGAAATTCTTCCTAAGGAATTTTTTACATGGAAGAAAATTTTTACGTGTAGAAATGCTATCAATCGAACAGCTGGTATTTTATGGAACTAAGGTATAGGTGTTATCCGTCACAGTGGGAATATTCGGCGTTATTTATATATGTAATATCTATCCTTCTATAAAAGTATTTGTTCACAGTCGTATGTATGTATATTTATTTTCATTCATTTACTCGTGCACGCATGTATGTATTCAATTTTTATTTATCTATAAATCTATGCAGTTGTATGTATATAACAATTCAAATTAAACTATTCTTCCTTACTCATTTGATCGTAGATTCAATAAATGAAAGTGTATAAATATCACTGATGATATACTTGATTTTTCCAAAAATAAGTAATTCAAAAAGGTGCGTGTGAGCTCAAGTATATAGAACCCACACCTACAAACGTATTACCTTAATACCAACCACTGTTAAAATCTGTACTTTACACCTCTAATATGGAGCGTGGAGTGTATAGAAAAAAAAATTGGAAGATAAGGATAAAAGGAGAGAAATCGATTCGTCCTCGATTAATGACAGGGACTTGTCAGTGTGACGTGCTAGCAATCGAGCAACATGCACACACAATTACTATTTGCACTAATACTTGTGTAAGCCACGAGGGTGAGATCAATATATTGAGTCAAGAGTTGGCAATTTTATGAAATCACATACCACGATATTGATGGAAATGAAACTTAATTCCCGTACTCAATTGTTTGTAAATTTATCATAGTTAAATATATATAACACCTATCGCTTAGTTGATTTCGAACGGAATTATTTTTGACACGTGAGTGTATAGTGCAAGTACATTTCTCCCACATATGCACACGTTTTTTCATCATAGCAAGGAAGTCCATGCTCTGTCAAAATTCATACTTAGCAATTATACTATAAAGCGCAGATTGTATGTAAAAACAAATTAAAAGAAAAGAAGAAAAAAGAAGAAGGATTGTCTCATCCTCGATCGCCAGCTGGGGCATGCTGGTTTGGCGAGCTAGTGGTCTAGCCACATACAAACACAATTATCACTTGCTCCGATACTTGTGTAAGCCACGAAGATAAGATCAATACATTGTTTTAGGCATTTGGATGTATTCTTAATCGCATGCCACGATATAAATGATCTTAAACTAAACAAACGGACCCACTTTTCTAAAAATTCAGTACATTCAAACATATAGAATACCACTATTGTAATAAACTTTTTGGAACGTGACTTTTTTTAGACGTATATGTGCCCAAGTATATTGCTTCCGTAAATGCGAACGTATTTTTTCTATTCCCAACAAGTCTGATCTCTGTTTAAATGCATACTTGGCACCTTTACCATAAAATGCAGAGGGTATTGAAAGGAAAATTAGATGAAAATGAGAAAAAACGATTCATATCGTTTAGTCCTCGATCGCTAACTAGGACTCGTCAGTGTTTTATGCTAGAAATCGAGCCACATATGGTGTCAACCAGTACTTGCACTGATATGCCTATTAATTGCTAGGGTACGATCAACATTTGTGTGATTAATTTTATCAATGGTTACTCTTGCATGGTATGGAGGAAATACGTATGCATGTGTGGAATCAGTATACCTGCACCGACTCAAACACGTTTAAAAATAGTTTGTTCAAGATGAATAAATTTTTATATCAGTGTTCTACGCATTTAAATACATTAAATGTACAAATGAGTGAGAATCGGGGTTAAATTTAGATTTCATATAATTTTCGCAATGTGACTTTAAATATGCCAATTCTTGACACTATATATTAATCTTGCCCCCGTAGTTGCTACGTGTATAAATGCATGTATTAGTTGTATTTTTATGTTGCTGAATCACTGGCACGCGACACTGACGGGTATCAGCTCATGATCGAGGACGTAACAATTTCCTTTCTTATTTCTCCTGTTCTTCCAATTTTTCTTCCTTCACATCATGTGTTACATAGTGGATGCACCAACTATAAATTTGACCGAAGGTTAGACTTGCTTGGTATAAAAGAAATTCGTATGTATATGCGGGAGCAACATACTAGCACACACACGCACGTTTAAAAAATTATTCTGTTGGGAAAAATCAAGTATCATACTATTGTTCTACATATTTGCATATGTATATGTATTCACTTATATAATTGTGTTTGTACGTATATATGTCTCTATGCATGCACGTATTACTGTATGCAGATATTTATGCATTGATGTCTCCTAGTATATATATATATATATATATATATGTATATATATATTAGTGGGGCGACGCTCCCTGCACGCTCCGCGCGCCAGCCCCCTAACTTCAGACATGTACAAAACGACTGCACGGAAAAAAATTCGGCACTAAAACAGCCATGGAAATTAAACAATTTGTGTTCAACCACCCCTTAGAGCTATGACAATTCAAAGCTAGATCTCTCAGTAGACAAAAATTGCACTGTATACGTTTAATACAGAACTAAACAGCAGCGTGTCCATCGTTGGCGCCACCAAGTCTTATGCCAGGCTCTCTACAATTCAGTGGTAGCATTAAACGTGCAGAAGACAAAGAGGAGAATCGAATGAGCTCCAGTCATGGGACTATTTCGGCACATTTGAAGGGCTCAGCTCCATTGTGTCTATAGGTATACTTTGAGCATTAAAACTGTCACCGCCTTACCTATTATATTTAGTAGTCAGACTACACCGATTTCTTCTCAGTGTACTTAACTGGAAAAATACGACGCCAACTGATTTTTAAGCATAGATTTGTGCTCATACATTTACAAACTTTGCGAGCAGGAATGTAGTTATAGAGCTATATAATTGTGTAAAATTATCAGGCAGGATTATAACCATATACCTTGTAGGCTTATGTTACCCTCGTCAACGTCCTCTATCGTTTTATCTGCAGATCTGCACGACCTATTTAACTAATCGCCTCCAATGAGGGAACATTACAAATATAACTGGTACCGAAGTTCTTGTGACGTAATCAGCTGATTGTGCATCAGTAAGTAATAATCATGCAAATAAATTTAAACAGAGATAAGTATTGGATCCTAAATATTTTGTATACAATTTTTTAACCATTTTTTTGTGCATATATCATAAAAAAATTTCGGTATGCGTAGAGTAATAAGTATAGAAACTCAATCAGCATTCAAAATGTTTTAAGAGTTCCAATCTGTTTGATATTTTTCTTTTATTAATACTGCTAATTTTTGTCAATCAACTTTTTTATTAAGTTTTACCATTTTTTTAAGTAAGTATATACGTATGATTTTGGAATATGAATTAAATAAAGGGGATCAATCCAAATGATTTTGGAGGAAGTGCCGCTATTTCTTTTAATCAAAATCATAGCCATACTTTGGATCCTGGTAAATTCTCTATCATAATAATTAGACAATAATTCTTATATTTATTATTATATAGTATTCTATCATAATTGAAACATTATTCAAATTTTAGCATATAAATCCTGAACAGTCTTCCTAAATTATTCAGAAAACAGGGTTTATTACCAGGCACGTCAACATTCTTGTTTTCCTAGTAATCATCAATCCACCCTTTTCTCACACTTTATCGAGGATCACAAAATGTATGCAGGGATAGCTTTGTAGAACCTACTGTATATACTCAAAAATACTCTGCAATAAATTTAGAAATTAAAAAATTCTACCGATATTTAAGCAATAGCAGTATAGAAGAATTACATGCTTAACGAAGATCAAGATAAGACAAACAGTGTGAGTTAGAACAAAATGTGGATGAAAGTATTTCATCTTTAAGTTCAGTTTCTACATCAGAAGTCGAGCTATACATCGTTGCAAGATACTTATCACATCTTTATTACGGTACAAAAAAATATTTAAAATCAACCTCAGATCACTTTTGTCTTTGGGGTGAAAGTTAAAATTTTTATTTATTTTCTAATATTAAATTTTAATCTAAGAAACTGATCAAAAATTTTAATTGATGTTATAAATACTTGCAATTGAAATGATTTTGTTCATAATTGATGACTAATTTATATCAAAATATAAAAATTCAGGTAATTTGTCAGTAATTTATTCATTATTTGGATAGCAAGAAATAAAATACATTAGCTTGCTCAAAAAATTTTTATCATTCTGTATATATCTGAATCAACCTAGAAAAAAAGTAATTTTATTATTTTACAATAAACAGAGAAATTCAAGATGTTTATTTATTTTATGAAACAAAGAATAATGATTCCTACGTTTTGCTCAACTTGGCTAGAGTCCCTGGGCTTTGTCAGCGTACAGGCTTGAAGTAATAAGTTCCAAGCAAAGTGATTAGTTTGAAAAATATGTAAATCACATTTGTAATCTTGTTATTATTACTCATTATTAATTTGTAAAACGACGTTATGAAAGAGCATGCATTTTTTTATGATAAGGAGTACATTTTGGTGTATAAAATAACATTTTATAATTAATTCAATAATTATATCTATTTACCATGTTTAAGCCTTAGTCGTGATGACTTTGTCAATTTTCAAAATCATTTGATTGAACTATCTACAAATCAACTTCTAAAAGAATGTTATTGTGAAAGTCCAAGGGATGTCAGTGCTCAAGGTGCTTTGTATTCGTCATACAAAAAATTTAGGGCAGATCAGGAGACGCAAACGAGACATTGACATTTATTGGTGTTTTCTGGGCCAGGGAAAAGAAAGGTTCGAATATTTATAGTAAAAATAAAATAAAAATTATTTTTAAATGAAAATAATTATGAAAAATATTTTTTGTAAATACATTGCTGTAAAAGAGGGCATTTGAAATATTGTTCCAAAAACTGACGCATGGAAAACAAATACTGTATAAGTTGATTTTGTAGTGGAATGCTACGTTTCCGGAAAAAATCATATTTTACAGACGATCAAACATTGCCAAAATGGTTTCTGTTAGCCTATGTGTAAGCCCTTCTAACGGTTATAAGTTGTTATCGTATATTGTGTAAATTTTGACTTACACTGATGAATATTTCTAAGCTGAAAAAATTACTTACAATATTTTCAATTCAACATATTTTAAAAGATTTTGAACGAATATATGGTAGAACCGTAATTATTTACTTAATAATTGGCCTTGACAAGCAAATAAAATTTTTTTAAATGTAAAAGAAGAAGAAAAAAATTATTATCTTCTAAAATTTTTGAAGGACACAGAGCTAGTTACTAAAGGTATGTACTATATTTAAATATAACTTTGTAATTTCAATAGAAATTACAGTTTCATTCCCAAGTAAAACACATGAGAGTGTAGGCACACGAACGTTAGTTGCCAATTTTTCTATTGCATTACGTTGATGCAAAGCGTTTAATGTTTACCGCCAAAACATGAAGCACCCTTCTTCTGTAAGTAAAAACAAGTAATTAAGGTCAAGGTGGCGTGGCTGCAGGGTAGATTCATTGCGTCCAACACATAATTGTACTTACAACACTGATGTAGGATAGTTAATTTGGTACAGTCGAAAAGTTGAGGAAGAGAAGATGAAGCTGGAACCAAAATATGGAGCCTCGCTACGTGCTGCATCATCCTAATAATCCTTTTCATTTCCTTTCTACCTTACAAATATAAATAAGTGTATAGAGATAACGCGGACGTTAGCCCATATGGCATTCTAAAATTGATCTACTTGCCGACAATCGTAGCAACGATGCTCTCTATTGCGCCCCAGAGTTAACAATTGTCTTAGCAGCAATATATGCATTTACGTATTATTTGTGAGTGAGAAAAGTGCTTAACTGCTTCAAGAGATCAGCGCCAAAGAGTGCAATTAACTGCAGTATCATGCCAAGCCTCGTGTATCTTGTGGCTGACGTCAAACAATCGTCCGAGAGCTCCGTTGTAGACGGTGATGGAGTAACTTGCTCGACTTTACTGTATATACTCGTAATTATCTTAGCTGTCTACTCACGCTTATCTTCTCTTCTGTACAAACCCTGCACTGTAATATAAGTACTAACATGTACGTTGCGATGCTACAGATATGTAGGGTGTATCGAGATGCGTTCCGGAAAACTATATCACGTGATAAAGCTCAGTTAAACAAAACAAAAAGCTAAGTACAATTTTGGGGTTAGTCGTATAATTTATACGATATAAGAAACTAAAGATTAGTAGAATCCTCCAATCAAAGAAAGCCTGGTGATCAGGGGTTGTCAACCGATTTACTACACAAGAAGGCGGGGAAGAAGTGGATGCAGACAAGTAAAGTAAAGCTTGTCAGTGACACAGTAAATTTATCAAAAGAAAATAAGAGGACCGTCTTAGAGTAAAAAAGAGCAGCGGGAAACGAAAAAAAAAATTATACTCTTACCTACTGACTTTGGTCAACATAATAATTATACTTGATATCACATTTACAAGCAAATGAGTAAATTACCAGGAATACTTTTATAGTAATTACATTAGTCGTTTAAGAATTGTTATTTAACAGTTTGGCTCTGTTTTTCACGAAAGATAAATAGAAAATAAAAATTATGATCAGAAAAAATGATGCTGATAAAATTGACAAGTAAAACAATGAACACGATCATAACAATAATATTATAATTTTAATACATAAAAGTAATGATGATAATAAATAAATAGATAATATCAATAATATTGATAACTATAAAAAAGAACAAAATTAACAATTATACTTATGATAATGAATGTAATAATAATCATAATAATAAAATAAATTATAAAAAGGTCGAAAATGATGAAATAAGTATAATGTCAAAAACAACATAAAAAGTACAATAACGAAAAATGAGTTAAATGACAAAAAAAATGCTCTTACCGAGGCTCAGCCTCGGGACCTTTGGGTCCATAAGAAACCACGCTACAACCCATCGTTTCATGCGTTCTGTAACACCTAATGATTACAGGAGTACACTGATTGAGCTGAGATTCTTATTAGGTGCTCGGAATTATTATAAAAACTCGTGACAAAATAATGCAAAGTCTAAAAGATGAATTTTTGAGCTGACTAGAGATACACAATATTTAGCAGTTCGAGGTATTTAGTCTTACCTTCTAATTTACAATTTTTTCCATCATTCAGGCATAACAGCAAGTACGTATCACAATCATTAGACAATACGCTTTATGATAGAAATTTTTAGCTAAGAGTAATTAGTCGATCGTCGGATAATCACGCTACATTCTTTATTTACTCGCGAAAAATGTAATCGTCAGAGATACTGTTCTAGATACCACAAGAGTAGGATTGAAATTTTTTTTTGACATTTGCAAAAGAAAATATTCCGAGCTTTCTCGCAATTCTCTTTTGAAGTGATGTACGCTCTTTTTGTTTAAAATGCGTGGGTGTTCGATTGTAAACCAAAATTACCCCTACACTTCTCATTTTCCGATATCTTTTCTTCTTTTTGTTATAATAATCTTCGAATGTGAGGCAGCTGAGTATGAGAATCAACGAATGCTGAACTTGCTTGATATGAAATATCACGTATGGATGTGTGGGTATAATTTTACTTTGCACACGCCAAAACACACACACACACTATTCTATTTCAAAAGTAATACGTAACTTATTCCAAGAGGAAATGTGGAATTTCTTCTGGATATTGATAGAATTATAAACGTACAATTTATAGTATAGGAATTTATTGCACACTTGATCATCAAACGATAAACATAGTTACAAAAATAACATAAAAGTACAATAACAATAAATAGTACCGATACGGTATTTATTATGTATGATCGAACATGATAGTTTAAACTAGTAAAATGAGAAAAATAAATCGTTCTGGCCGAGACTTGACCTCAGGACCCCTGTAATAATTACAGAATTACAACGATTGAACTGACTGTCTTATTGTTTCTTCTGATTTATCATTTGGCTAAGAATGGAGAATAATCTTCTCGGTCAATTTTAGATATGCAGTATTAAATAAGTAGTTTTCGTACGAGATTTAAAAGGCTTAAAATTACGAACAAGCGCAATCCGTACGCAAGGGATGTAATGAGGTTCATAATAGAGCCTTTACGATCGAGCTAAGAATGTTATTTTGTATACCTTGAGCCTTGTTTGATTCCTGGTACACCCTTGGCAGGAAAAATAGCATTAGTATCTCGTACGTAAAGGCTTCTTTACTAATTTCTTGGCTTGCAAATAAATGCCTTTTAGAACTCATGCGAAAACTACTATTTCTGAATTTATTATTAACAATGTCAAGAGGAATGTTAGACAAGAAATTTTTTTGGTCTATTTGAAACTCGTAACCTGTAGACTATTTTATGCTGAAATGTATTATGAATAATTCTAAATAATTCTAAAGAAATTCAGCATGAACCAGCTACTAGAAAATATTCACGAAGCCTTGAATTAAGTTAATAATTTTTACTTATATAAAAATGACTAGTTTGTCTGGCATCTCTTAAACATGTTTTTTTTTAAATATTTATAATAGACGCTTAAAGTGTAGTCTATTGTTTTTCAAAACAAGAGTTGCCTGTCTAACGAAGTTGTCGACTGCACTTTGAACCATTCCTGTCCGTTCAATTTACTCAAAAGCCCCTACGATTCGCTCACGAAACTCTTCTGCATCGTAAGTAGGCCTCTTGTACACCATCTTTCTGACACGACCCAGCAGTAAGTAGACTAATAGGGTTATATTAGCAGATCGTGCCGGCCGACTGGTAGGACCGTTGCGTCCAATTCAGCCATCAGGGAATACTTAATCCAAATTCCGCCGAACGTTTGCAGAAAAATGAGCCAGAGCTTTGTCATGTTAGTATATTATGACTTTTCTGATGGCCATCGGTACATCCTCCGCAACCCTGGCTAACTTTCTTGTAAAAACTGCAGGTAGGCCTCACCATTGAGTCTTAAAGGTAAAATAACGGGACCTATCTATAAAAATACATGAATTTTTTTTCAATCACTCAGTGTGAAACTGTTCATTTCGTTAATATCTGTGAAAGTCATGTTGTATTTACAAAATGTAACCCAGATCTCGATGATAATGTCTTTTTTTGCTATTTTAAGCAATAAATGTTTAAAATTAATTCATTTTTATGCAGAAAAAAGTGTGTAATAGCATTGTTTTTTGGGTCCACGTGCACAAAAAAAATGTATTTACCAATTAAAATCGTGTTAATCCGAGTAATAAACAAGTTGTTAATCAAAATAGCACCTTCTTGGATCTTAAAATCAAGATATTACCTTCATCCCTTTAACAAGAAAAAGCACTATCCGTCACTAATAGTTGATAAAAAAAGTCAAATTGATAAATTTTTCTCTCGTCTTTAAATCTGTTGATAAACAGTAACGTACATGTGTGTATGCAATTACTTGTCAGTAACGAGCGTGAAGCGCACGTCGGTGGACATGGTATCTTTCTTATTTATTAGGAAAGCGAGACAACCATCAGATAGTGAATAATTTGAGCTTTTAGATTGTACAATCGAAAAAATTCTTGGAGATCAATTTCCTTAAGAATGTGTTGGCTTGCAAGAAAATCACAATACGTGAACAAGAATTCTGCCCACGAGCGCGCTAGTGTGTAGCTCCTAGGCGCACCTGTCGGTACTTTATGAACTAAAAAGCGTCATTTGTTCTCACAGGAAAATGAAGAAAAAACACCTAGCCCGAGAAAAACATTTAGTTAACGTGTAAAGGGGAAAGAGCATGAATAATTTTATTGAATGTATTGAGTGAATTTTATCAACGGATACGTCAGATTCTGACATATAATGACATTTACTGCAGGAATTTTAAACCTTATTGTAACAACTCACAATCAATAAATGAAGATTAATACAGATGATAGAAATGTTACTCATCAAAAGTAAGCGTAAATAACGTAATGTTTTTAAATGACGCCAGAAAGGCTACCGCAAGTAGAACGTAGACTTTTGTTACCGTGCAGGCCTCGTGTCATATCTTTAAAGGTTTAGAATGCCTGTGATTGGCTGTATAGAGAACAGATGTCAGTCCATTAGCGCGCGTAGCGTACCATTTTAAAGACTGGTTTCTTAAAAAATATAGTTAAAAAAAACGTTTAAAGATTTAGTAGGCACAGATCTAGAAGCTAAGAGCTGAATGGTAGGAATGAACAATCTCGTGGAAAAAAAGTGTAGGTTATCCCTTGAATTCTCATTACAGTCACCGCTGTACTTTATTACCTTGCGTCGTAAATTATGGTACAGTCCTGCTTAGCCGTACAGTAAAACGAAGATGATTGAACGTTATTGACTGTTTTTTTAGTGAAAGAAATTTTTTTTCAATATAACAGATATGAGCGACTGCGAGAAGTGAGAGATCGGCAATAATATCACACAAAATGTATCAAACGTACATATCTAACATAAAAAAAGTATTACCTACTAGTACGTCACGGATAATTTCTGCCAAAACGTTGATGTTCCAAGGATATTGGGATTTTGTTTCTCGCGTTAGGTAATGATTTTCGACAGCCCAGTAGTGAAAATTGTGCTTATTCAGCATGCCATTTTGAATAAATGTGCACTTCTCACTCCACACAACTGTACTCAAAAAATGGGCATTTACGTATACTTGAGCCAACAAACTAGTACAAATGTTTACTTGAGGTTCGTGATCGCGCAGCAACAACTCCTGTACGCGACGGTAGTAGTACGGATGTTTACCTGTATCTGCGATCACCGTTTGAACAAGGCCAGGCGAGGCACCCACCTGTCGAGCAACACCTCTGATAAAGTTATAACCATCTTCTCCAAACGCAACCTCATTTGGTTACTTCATCTACGGAACCAACACATCGCGAGGGCGACCCCGTCCACACCAACTGGCAAAATATCACCTGTCTCTATAAAACGTTGGTGAGCCACACCAATGGTGTGCAAATTAGGATGATTTCCGTTAGGCTAATGCTCCTGATACCAACGGAAAGCGTTTTCCCGATTACCATTACTAAAATAAAAAAATGAATTATCTGCGTGTAATCCTGAATGGTGTAATTGTTACGAGCTCGTACGCGTTTCATGAAATGTACCTTGGTGGGTGATCAAAGACCGTATAAGTAGAAAACGACGCAATGAATGTTGCCTCACAAATAGAATAAGCCAAATTTCTTATATCAAAGCTTGCAGGATTCGATGAACAACGTTGATCCGAACCATAGCAAGC
The DNA here is from genome assembly GCA_030522625.1 of Copidosoma aretas. Lineage (NCBI taxonomy): Eukaryota > Metazoa > Arthropoda > Insecta > Hymenoptera > Encyrtidae > Copidosoma > Copidosoma aretas. Next base: position 17,278 of record JAPYYV010002928.1, read on the forward strand.
TGCGACATAGATTCGTTTATTTGTATGCACTGAGTTTCGTTCAAGAGAAATCGATCCCAGTAACGTAACGTAAAAAATATATCGCTTAACTTGTTGAGCTACAGAGATGTTTTGTATCGAATTACAAAAATGAATAATGGTTGCTGATCTATTGGAGCACAGAGTAAAATGCGCAAAACTCGTCGACGGAGGGACATAAATAACCAAAATAGTAAATATCGTAGAACTAACAATTTTAATGTACAAAAATGGTTGGATTCGATCAAAGGCTTTGTAAAGATTTAAAAGTAGATGGTTAATATTGTAATTAATAATACATTTTTAAACACAAACAGTCTTTAGGTTGCCTGTTTCAAATAAACCAGAAAATTTTCTAGTCGAACATTCCTTTTCACATTCCTAACAATAAATTGAAGAATAGTAGTTTTCGTATGAGTTTTAGAATACTGTAATATGAGAACCAAGAGATTTGTACAAGAGACTTAACACATGAGTAGCGAGTGCTATTTTTCCTACCGAGGGTGTAACAGGAATTCAAAAAAGCCCGAGGTATCGAAAATAGCATTCGTAACTCAATCGTGAGGGCTTCTTCATGAACCTTGTTACGTCCTTTACATGCGGATTGTGCTTGTTCATAATTTAAACCCTGTCTTATCTCGCACGAAAACTTCTATCTCAATATTGCATATCTTAAATTGGCCTAGGAAATTATTTTCCGTCTTTAGCTTAATGATATATCAGACCAATTAATAAGAAACTCAGTTTCATCGGTGCATTTCTGTAATTTGTATTACAAAACGAGCGGGACAATGGCGTGGATCGTAGGACTGCTTCTTTTGGACCCAAAGGTACCGAGCTCAAGTCTCGGGAAGAACGATTTTTTTTGTCATGTTACTTGTCTAAATTATTTAGTTTGATCATAAATATTGAATACAGTGTTGGTATTATCTATTCCTATTGAACTTTTGTTTCTGTTAGTATTATTATGTTTTTCGTCTCATGATCAGGTAAACGAGAGCTTCCCATACTTTGATTTATACAATAATTATTATATTATTATTAAGAGAAAATTTACCACTTACTTTTAAAGCCTACAGCAACAGATCGACTGAGAGAAATCGTAGGTCGGTATGTATAGGCGTAATTTTAATTTACAATCCAACACTAACGTGTTAAAAAAAAAGTTGGTACATAACTCCGTAAGATAGTCACGAGATAGCTCGGATTACTTTGTATTGCAAAATATGGAATGAAAATGTCAATCCTCCATTTGTGCTATCTGGAACAGTAACTTTGACGATAAAAGTTTTCGCTAGTAAATAAAAAATGTAGTATAATTATCTGACAATCCTATAGCGACTCTATGTTAAAATGCCTACTATGAAGAGTATTTCTTAATGATTGTGATACGTACTCGCTAATAGGTCTAAATTAAAGAAAAACCAGTAAATTAGAAGGTAAGACCAACGACCTTGAACTGCTGAATATTGTGTATCTCTGGTAGACCCAAAAATCCATCTTTCATTGTTTGCTTTATTTAGTGATGCGTTTTCATAATGAATAAGAGCAACTTAAGGCAAATCCCAGTTTAATCGGAGTAATTATGTTATCAGTAAGTATTACAGAACGCACAAGATAATGACAAAGATTGTATGGCTATTTTTTTTAGGCCCACAAGTCCCGAGTTCAAGTCTCGGTAAGAGGAATTTTTTTTGTCATTTAACTTTATTAAATCATTAAGTTGGATGATATATATTGATTATTAGATCCGTATATCTTATTGTTATTGTACTATCTTTGTTTTTTCCGATATTATCATTTCTGTTATCATTATTATTATTTAATTGATTAAGATCATCAATATTATTACCTTTATTACTATTATAATAGTTACAATAATAATAATCGTATCAACGAGCACAAAAAATCTAAAAATAAAGCTGAATTAGTAGTACCGAACCATGAAAAAACTTTTAATCATACGTTTGACTATGATAATGTAAAAATACTTGACGTTGAACCTAATTATTTCAAGCTTATTATTTCAGAAATGTTATATATAAATAGTGCCTCTCATTCTATTAATAAGAAAGAGGATACACAAAATTTGAACCGTGTTTATACACAACTTTCTAAACTCTTGTAACGCTTCTCTTTCCCACTCTTATCATTTAACTGACCCCGTAGATATAAGTAGTATTTCTGTTATTGAC
>JAPYYV010002929.1:0-20941 GCA_030522625.1 Copidosoma aretas
CCAAAAAACAGTCAGTAGATTGCATATCACACACCATACGATCTAAGCAATCATGATAATTTTTGATAGGTCGTTGTGCATCAGCTGTAATTGATTTTACATTTGCTCCATCTATTAGTAATTTTACATTTTCATGTATGGGACAGACACAAACTGAATGAGTACCACTCGCTCCTGCCAATACATAATGTTTTGGTCGTGAGCTAGCGAATTTCGAAAAACTACATTTTGTTGTTGGATAATTGATTTTAAAAGATTTATACGATTCTTTTATATTATTTAAAAGTAAGCGCGTTTGTATCTGTGATTTTTTCCCACCCACTTTAACAGAGACGTAATCCTTTTTGCCTGGCATTATTGAAGTGTAATCATCAGACTGATAGAAGGTAGTAAGAGTATTGATAGTATCTACTTCTAATGATGGATGGCTTTTAGGGTTTGGATCGCTTAATATCCCTTTCTCCTTGGCAATTTTTTTTGGCAATAGATATCATGTGCCAAGTAGCGGTAGGACAATTGAGCTGAATTTTTGTGTAAGACCAGCGTTTGAAAATAGTTAAAATTTTAATTTCATGAGTACGGTCTTGTGTGGTACTAAAACTTTCTTGTACAGTTCTTAGAATTGTATCATCATCATCGTCATCAGCAGCATCTGGACCATCGTCAGTTGAATTGAAAACTTTTTTCTTAATCACTTCTGTAATTTTGTTTGCTATTTCCTCAGAATATCTTTTTTGCGTCAATTTTCGTTTTTTAATCGGTGAAGATCCTAATAAACTGAATCCCTTATGTAAATGATGCTTTCTCCGGAAGTACCCGAAGTTTGTCCACTACCAATTTCAACATCTGATTCTTCCTTTGATGATCCATCTTCATTTTCCGGCTATAAAATAAAACGCCTAATTAGCGATATTGACGGAGTATTAAAAATTTATTTACTAAATGTATTCACTATAAGTAAAGGGTTTACTGGCTGAAGAAATGAAGGGAATGAAACGCTGCTGTTAGCTATGTTATGCTATTGAGGCGCGTATTTAGCGGAATTAAGTCGAACACTTAATATGATATAGTTACGTACCATTTCAACTTGATCATTATTGCATTTAGCATCATTTTTTTCTGTGCTGTTCTTGATGCACTGACGACAGGTGTCACAAATTCTTTGTTGTACTAACTCCGTAGCTAATGGCATATTTAATGCACGCAGAAAATTTTCATTCACTTTTCTTAATTTTACTTTTTGCTTCTCGAATGACTCATTAAGTTAAAGGGATTAAAACACGAGTCAGTACAAATGTTTGTGCCTTGTAGTATACGTAAGACTTTTTTAGGTATCGTTATGACTCTTGTCAGCACTTTACCAAGAGGCTCACTATAAGTTTAGATACACAGGGCCAAACTTACGAGCGGATGCATTTGAAATGAACACTCGCGGGCGCACTAAAGAATGCTTAGGCAGATAATAGGCTTTATTCGACTAACTGTCTAGTTATACGTGACTATAATTAGACCAGACTGATATCTATCACTGGCAATAATTGTATTTGAATGGGCAACATACATGAAAGTTCGCTATGACTAATGCGAAAGTTAGTAGTTAAGCTTTATCTATTAATAACATAACAAACGATAATACAAGAAAATATGACTTGCGATAGAATCCGCGCGCCGATAAGACGTGCCGCACTACATAAATTAATTTTTTACAACTATTAATAATTAATTCTCCTTGGAAAAAAATGTATTTTTTGATAGGAAATCTTACGTAGAAAACGATGGTATTACTAAACTCGCTACGAGGGGGGTGGGGCAATAGTTAAAAATAAATTTAAACTTTAAATTGTTAATAACAATCTTAAATAGTTGATGGTTTTTCTTTAAAGTAATTTTTTCTTTAAGCTAATTTTTTTACCTTCAAAATAAAAAAAAAATACAGTCTGTGGCTTAGATAGTACCAAAGTTATGAATATTTGAAAATTCCTCCTACAGCCCAAAATCACCGAGATCGCTAAATTTCAATCCTTTCTAGCGTCCAAAATAGTGTTAAGGGAAAAAAAAAGACATGTCTCTTTTTTTTCAATATAGAACCCGTAAAAAAAGTTTCAGCAAAATCAAAACTGTGTCGGTCAATTTTTGTCAAAATCTGTTCGGTTTGTAAAATGACGTCCCATATATAAACGCTATTATGAACTTTTTCGACAAACGAGATGGAAAATAAAGTATATTTTGCAGTTGTGGTATTTTTAGTTTTACTTTCTTATAAAACAAAATGAAGAACTATGTTAGGCTTCATTCGTCCAATGAGCATCGAACAATCAACATGGGTCCATACTCATGTAAATCAAGTAATTTAGGGAGCAGCAACACCAAGAAGGATGATGATTGTCGGAAACCTTATTTAGAGAAACGTGTCGAGGCAACTCAACTAAAAATCAGTGGAAATTATTATTACGAAAATATTCACTCGTATCCGATGAAAGATCGATATGAAATAATTAAAAAGAAGTAAATAACTGGCTGTTGTATAAGCCATAAATCTTTTTTTTGTATGTTTTCAAGCTTTAATAAATATATGTATTAAATTTAAATTTGTTTTACTTTTTAAGCAAACCAAACACCTGTTCCTTACGATCCTAAACTACTGTTCAATGACTATAAAAAAGAAAAAGTGCGTTCGAGTAAGCAGGCATAGAAGGACCGCGTCGAAGATAAGAGAAATACCTACGCTCATAAGAGAGCAGATCATATTTCGTCCAGGGAGTCTCGAGCAGTACAGAAGATTGGAGTCGATGTGAGTTGCGCTATTTCCAACCGCATACAACCTGTTCTACTATTTACTTACTCTTTGTCTCTCCCTCTCTGCCTCTTTTGCCCGCCTCAACAACATCCTCGGCAATGACTCGTCTACAGAAACCTTTACCACTGCCTCCTCTGATTCACGCTCTTGCCCCTGCCTAGACAAGTTCCTCCGCGATGACGTAAAAATCTGTGTTGTCACCTCTCAGCACTTGAGTCGACAAAGCCCCACATCATTCGATACCCTCGTATTGATAAGATGGACCAGGCATAGTAATGCGAGCGCGCATATAGCCAACGACTCGTAACACTTGATACGCCCGTACACACCCGCTAATATAAGCTCTACGCCAGAATATTATAATGCGCAAGAGAGAAGAGGTATAAGCATCGTGTTACTCGTGCGTTGTACACAACGCGCTTGCCTTTGCTAATCATATCTGTCGCTCCGAATGAAAACAAAATGTGATCGAGTAAGCAGGCATAGCAGGACCGCGTCAAAGATGAGAAAATACATAAGCTTCGAAGAGAGCGGGCGTCTTGAGCAGTACGGGAGATTGGAGTCGATGTTAGTTGCGCTGTTCCCAAATGCATACATTTCGTCCTAATATTCTCTCTCTTTCTCTCTAGCCGCCTTGAAAGCATCCTCAGCGTCTTTCTCTTTCTCTCGCCCTCTTCCTCTTGCAACATCTTCCGCGCTGACGTAGAAACCTTTGCCATCGCCTCTCAGCACTTGAGGAGGGAGCTGAGGTCGGGAGCTCAAGAGTTGTGGCGTCAGAGCACTGGGGGAACTTCCCCTACCACTGCCGGGTGAGCTATAGCAGGTGAGCTGGTACCGGCTCGTATCAGCTGCGACGTCAGAGCTCGTGTTATAACACGGGGAACTAACCCCAATACTACCGTGCTATAGCGGTTGAGCTATAGCGGTGGTCTCGTACCGGCATAGTCTGGTACCGGCATAATCTGGTACCGGTGTAGCTTATCTACTATCATGACGGTGGCCTCAGCGTTTCTAAACAACGCGACCATTTTCGAGAAAATCGCCTCTAAAAAATCACCAATTTAACCCGTAGTATTATGTGATTTGTCACTAAATTGACAATAACTCTGAAAGTACGCAATACACCTCAAACAATCAAGTATATATAAATGGTATTTTTAATGAAATCTATAAATAGTCTGAAAATAAATGTTTATGACTATAATTTTACGAAAATGAAGAGAAAAGCTATTTGTCGTCTTCTGCGCGTACGCAGTCAATAAGAAAGTCTAACTATTTTTTTTGCAATATTTTATCATTTTTTAAAGTAATTGCAACACTTACAATTAAAGATATCACTGAAACGTATCATTTTTAATAATTGATCTTACTTTTTTTCAATGTTTATATGCCTTTTATGGGGCCCCTTGCTTTTTCCGGCACCAAATGCCGAATTTACCTTAAGTCATGTAAGATATTATTAAAGCAACGGGACATACTGTTACAAACAGTATAAAATCTGTTTTAAAATTTATAACCAAATTTGAATAAAAAAAATACACGTAAAATCGTAACAACACACTAACTCCATCTCCATAATAACTTTTACTTAACTTTTTTAGAGCTAAAACATTGTTCTCAATTTAAATACTATTTACAGGAATTAATCACAATATAAATTTTATATTTATGTTCTCAACAGTGGCGTATAATCAATGAACGAGAATACAGGAAAAAAAAACTCTTCTTTTCTCTGGATGTCAATTGAGGAAAGTTTATGTGTAAATGTTCCTAGTAATTTGAAAAAAAATTTGTAAGCTGCTACGCTAGATAGTTGAATTGGCTTAAAAAATTTTAAAGTAGAGGATTTCACAGAACTTATTAAGCTTGCTAAGTCAGATGTTTATCGAAAGCAAATGCCAGACGATGCAGATAAACAAGTTTTACGAGAATATGACGGCATATACTTGAAACGCCCAAATGAATTTGAGTGTACAATTAGTGATAAACATTTAATAAATCACATATAAGAGTTTATTAGCGCCAAACCAATAAAATCTTGAAAAACAAGAAAAACAAGACCTCTGAAAAATATTCCAGAACTCAGTAAAAATATTGAATTAGATAAAATCAAAACATGTTTAAGAAAATGGAAAGAAGAAATTACTGATCAAAACTTGAAAGATCTGTTGGATTCTGAAGTGATTAATTATTCTCAAAAAGAAAATGTTACTGTTGCTGATATTCTATGTCCAGTGTGCGAATGTAAGATAAAATTAGACAAACAGTAACTTACTTGGAACCTGTATAATTTTAAAAGATACTTCGCCGGTCATTCTAACACAGAAAAAAACGAAACCTTAATGTTGTGGAAACCTAGGAAAAAAAAATTGAATTAAGAAACGTAGTAGTGAATTTCCTCGAGACAAAAATCCTGTTTTATTAGGAACTGAAGTGGAAGAAATAGAAGGCATAGTCAAAGAAAAAAAAAGAAAATTTAATTGAAGAAAGAGAAATAGAAATTAACCAAAATTTTAATAAAGAGTAATCATCAGAAAATCTTGAAGAAAATAATTTGTTATCAACAAGAACACCGAATCTTGAAGAATATCGATTGTTAAGAAAATATGGCTGTATAACAGTTTTATGAACAGTTTAGTAAGTATTGAAACTATTTTTTTAGATTGAGTAGGTGTTCTAAAATATGTAAATGTATAAATGTATAAATATACATTACGATCAGTTGATTTTTATTTGTTTATGAGTTTCGAATAAAAATAACTGATATACCCTCAACAATCACGTGTCTCGGTCTAAAATTATCAGCTATTCCATTAGCTATAAATAATAGCTGTAATTACAGCTATAATCATGTGTTTTATAGCTATAAATACGTGTCAGGAATAGCTATAACATGTGTTAATAGCTATATTTATACATAGAATAATAGCTATAAATTTAGGTGAAAAAAAAATTAGTGATTTATTTTTAATTGTATTTCCATTCTGCAAGCGCTTAATACGTAATAAAAATAACATTAAAAACTAATTACTGATTTTTTTTACCTATAATTACAGACATTATTATATATAAACTTAGCTATTAACACCTGTTTTTTATAGCTATTCCTGACACGTATTTATAGCTATAAAACACATGATTATAGCTCTAATTACAGCTATAATTTATTACTAATTAAATAGCTGAAAATTTTAGACCGCAGGGCATAAAAATTTGATATTCAAAAGCCACTTTTCTCGAGTTTCAAAGCACCCGAACTTACTCATTGAATTTTATTATCAAGAAACACCTTATTGGTTTATCTTACGCAAAGTATACAAAGATATAAAATATATTTAAAATTTTTTTTTTTGGATGAAATTTTTTTTTCGTCATCATGGTACACAATTTTGACATATTGTGTTCTGTAGGATAAAAATAAATATTACTATTGCACGTTACAAAAAAAATATATTTGATCATTTTTAATGTTTTTATGTGACATAAGCGTATTCAGTATTTCTTGTTTATGTAAGTACCATAAGAAACTTGAGGTGCTTTAAGGCAAGGAAAACAATGAGTTAAAAAATCTAATTTTACTGCGCGCCTAAATGTTATGGCATGTGGAAGTGGACAATTAAATTAGATGGAAAAAAAACTACAAAAAATGGAAAAAAATTTGTATTTGCCCTAATTCACATTATAAACAGGTATGAAATCAACGACAAATTTTATTTTAAAAACTACTAGCAGAATAGAATTAGTTCATTATATTTTTGTAAGGTATTTGTAAATCTGTTTGTTACAAAGAGATAAAAAACTTATTAAAAAGTAATGCTTTTTGATCACATATCGTGAAAAACTAAACGATTGCGTATTTAAAATGTTATAAAATTAAACACTCACGTCGACACTTACCAATAGCGTGTATTTTATTGTGAAAAAATTTATATGATTTTATTTAATATTTTTGTTAATGTTAAAGAAATAATAACATTTTATGAAATTAGGAGTAACAAATATCATATTTTGCGAATTAGATATTTTCGTGTACGTATGTATACATTGGACTCCATCAATCACTTACTACTGTAATATTAAGTTGTTCAGTTGTCAAAACTAAATTTTTTATGTTTTAAGAATATCATCAAGAAAATTAAGAAATGAACATTTTTATGCATATTATATAATTTATATTCATGCAAGTCTTTTTACTTCGAATGTCTACAATTAAATTACCTACAAATGATTTTTTGGTTTCATTATAATATAATCATCAATTTATGTTTACGGTGCCAATGATTTAAGAGAGAATTTCAGATGTTCTTACTAAACTTTTACTTTCAATTTCAAGTTTTTTTTACAGAGCATCTTTATTGTAGGATCCTTGTTTGATGAGCTTTTTTAAAAGGAATAATAAATAATTTTACACAATCATTCAGTCACTCTGTAAACAGCATTTAGTATGCTGACCGACAAACATACATAAGGCAATTTAAAGAAAACGTTAAAGAAATGTCGAGAGCGTCAGTAAGGAATTGGGAGTATCAAAGAGAAATTGAGAGCAGGGAAGAAGTTACGAGTAGTGGAGAGCAACTGGGATTGGAAAAAGATCACAGAGAGAACTGAGCGCGTAATGGCAGTGACAAGCTACAGTACATTTTTATAAAATAGTATATCCAATATATACACTCTAATTTTAAAAATCAAGTCAATATGTCAAGGACATCCTGAGATCACTCTTATTACTCGCACACACAAACACACACACACACACACACACACACACACACACACACACACGCACAGTGACACAGACTAAAAAACATTTTACCAAAATTTATTTCGGCTCTAAACTTCATAAAACATATTGATAACATGTTTTCTTGAAATAAGATTTTTTGTCAATTACAAAGTTTCTCTATGGGGTATCAAATAATTATATCTGCTGTATTTAAAGTAATAGTATTAGTAACAAACGTAGAAATAAAGATAATGTTTTACACAATAGTATAAATAGCACATGTCGGATTCCGTGCTAACTGGCCTAGATCAACTTCACAAATGCTTATCATTAGAAATAAAAGTATTAAAAATTGTATTACAAGCATTTCTACCTTAAATACTGTCCCCAAAAAAAAACCCACAACATTTTTGCACCAAACTGTTTTAGTTGGAAAATATACGATATTTTGTAATAGAAAATAATAATCGATTTTACAGGAAAATTTAGGCTTACAGAGCGTTTAACTGGGCTGTTTGGGTAGTAATAGCGTATCTACTTAGCTAAAATGAAAGTTGCAATTAAGGCCGATAGATTGAAAGAATAAATTGTATTCCGCGCACCTGATTAAAAGTTACAGTGATTGTCATCAAAATTCTGTTGACTATCTGTTAACCACTACATTTTTGGATACGGCTCACTGAATTAAGAATTTTTTTTTTTATTTGATCGGGCTTGACTTCTGCTTTTATTTGAGATGAGTTGAGATCATTTAAAATAGTTTGTTACTCTGCTATCAATATTACTAGTGGTTACGCTTTCCACTTATATCTCGCGAAAATAGGCCGATTCGGATAAACGACGAGATACGTGTCTCATGTTTCAACCCAACAGTGCTTGTTTACAGGTTCCGTCAAGTTTTGATGCAGAGAAGTGAATTATGAGATACTTCAAGTATTTAAAGAGGACGGATAGGAAGGGGGATGGAAAGGACGTTTCGACTTACGAGACCTCGTATAACTCGTAGGCACAATATTGATAATTTCACACATATTACTTACTATACTAACACATACATTCAGAAAATATACATTCCGTCACTTTCGAGATTATACACTGCCAGATACAATAGGATACAAAAAGTTCAGATACTTTTGGTAATCATGCAAATTGATAAAATATAATACACTCACTGTCAACTAAGCATTGAGTAATTACGGATTGTATCACTCATGTTTGCTAACCACTGGTGTGCAGTACAAGAATCAGACGTATGATGGTATCAAAAATCTTTTCTATCTTTTTTCTGAACCAATATAATAGTAGTCAATTTTTCCAGCTGTAAACTTGTGACATGATGTATGCGCTGAGTAGGTCAACTTAATAACCGAATATAGATTTGTATTTGTACAGAATGTGTCAAAAAATTCAAGGAACATCTTAAGTCGGGGCACATCACCTATACGTAGGGACACCAAGTGTCGAAAAATGTAATATCAAATCTGTTATAAGAGGATGGAAGCGACATTTCGACAATTATTCCATCTGAATTTCAATTGAAACTTATTATAAAGCCTGTTTTCACTTATTCATCAGGTACAAAACAATGTTTAACGTATATGTGATGGAACATATTTTTTTGATTCATTTTCAAATTCGAGTACCAACGGAGTACACGATCTGGGCAGGTTAGCGTGGAATGAATCATATGTATAAGTAAATGATAACAATTAAACAAATATACATATATTGTATGTAATAGTATATTTTTCTAAGTATCATTTAATAATCCATCGTAGTTAATAATTAACCATAACAGACATCACCCTCTGATTTATATGAACAGTGCTGAGGCTAAAATGGCTCGACGAATAAATGAAAGATCAACACAATTCAATGCAGTACAAAATAGATTTGAAAATGAAAATCTTGATGCGAGAAATGCGCAAAGGTTTGTAAGTTTAATCATATAAGTGAGTATAAACATGTACAGAGTCATGTATGTTCTATACGTACTGCCTCTATTCATGCTTACGCTAAGTCGCTGCAACTCTTGCGACGTAGTTTCCTCTTCCATCTTTATATGTACTCTTCTTAAGCATTGACGCTGAAAATTATAACCAAACAAATCTTCTAGTACTTGAGCGTAGTACCTTTATCATAAACATAGTAACTTAGATGGGTCGTGCTTAATGCAGAAGAACTGCAAGATTTTCCAGTTCTGACGATTGAGTACTTAGAAGACTTGACCGTTGGAATATACCAAATTGGATAAGCTGCATCGTATTTGTAAGATACAATTCTGAGAGAAGATGGAGAAGTGTTTGAAATTTAGGTCGACATAGTCTGTGGATATCTTATATTCATCATGGTAATATAGATAACGAGATCGTAAGAGGATATTATTTGTCCTGTAGAACTGGAGCCTAAACATTAGATACATCTGCACATATAACAAGTGTAGTATGGTACCTAGGACACGCTAAAAATTAACACTATGCATGATATCCATTGCAAATGTTAACTCATACCATTGACGATGCCGGTGATAGGTCAGCTCAAGTAAATCCAAATTAGAATAAAAATGAACAAAACTAGTTATGGAGTTGGTGCGCAAAAAAGGACACCATACCTTTCTGCCGCCCAGTAAGGAATATTTTCATTTGAGACATTTTTGTTGTATTATATATAATGTGCGTGATCTGGGCCAATTTAAATTTTGGTGAGCAAAACAATGAGAAAAAATTTCTTAACTACTTGATTTTGACGGTACAATGTACTTTTAGTACTTTACATTCACTGAAAATTAGTGTCTGAAAAACAGATTACATTCGTTTGTTGATGTTTAAAAAATAGAAGTTAGTCCTTACTGATGCCGACAAATATTTTTATTTTTTAGATATATAAATATACAAAAGATCAAAATGTAAGTAAATATTTAGAAAACTAGAATACATTGGCAGAAAATTAGAAGGATCGATTCCTCGTAATTCGACATAATATTTAAAAGTACAAAATTCCACAACTATTTCTAAATTATTTGGGTTCAATATAACATACTCAAAGTACGATTTTTATAATTTTTGGGCGCTATCTTATGGAAAAATGGCCTATCACTGCAACTCCATTGATGTATACATCTCAATAAAATCTTTCTTTTTTGTTGTATCAGGTTATAGGGTTTACATATTTTTATACACTCACGGAAAAATGGGTAATAAAATTTTCTGCCACTATGTTTCTGCGGATTTGAAGTAATTAATGTACATTATATCGAAAAAATCAATAAATTAGATTGACCTTTTTTTTTATTCCTTTACCTCCTACTCCTTCCTTTAAATTAGCTGAAATTAAGCATAATTATCATGTAACACACAAATAATAATTACTTAAAAAGCTTACTACCCAGGGGGCGGAAAGTTAGAATGATATCATTGGGCCTTACCTTCCTAACTATACTGTTATCTTTTTCGTGCAAGCCTTTTAGGTTGATGATGTATATAGTATATAGTGTCGAGTATTCGAGAACCGTGAGTATGTATTTGCAGGTGTATATACGTTGGTTGATCTTGATAATACAGCTCGAATATTCTTCTTTGATATGATAAAATTTTAATATAACTATAAAAGCCATTTACATACATCCTGATGTTATTATTTATTGTTAATATTTTAATAACACGAATATAACAAGTTCAACTGCTCAACAGGACGAGTAGCCAAAAATCTGCAATCACCGGCATCTTATCTGTTTTCTACTAAAACCATTTATTACACATTTTTATCTGTTTTAGCATTTGCAAAATCAAAACAAAAGCGCTTATCACAGGCTATTTAAATTTTGACTAATCTACTCAATCGTTTTTTTTATAACTATTCATTCTAAAATAGGGTTCATATCTTGTAATAACTATACTGTAGTTAGCCTCAGGCGAAATATGGCATTAAGTGTGCGTATAGATGGAGTCTGGCGATCTGCAGACTTAGAGAATCGTTTCCATTAAAAACTACTGGAGTGAGAGAGAGGTCCGATCACATGACCACAGATAACCTCCGTCTTACACCTACAGGCAAGTCTGCCAGTCTGTAGACAGCCAAACTTTATCCAAACGCACCCTCAATGATTTCATCGTTGAGTAATAAAGTTTTTATACTTTTCTTTATTGCCAATACATTGATATATAGAAAAAAATGTTGCTTTATTATTGCTCATTTAAAAAATGAGAAATGTATCCTGTGATAGCATAATCGTCAATTATAGGCTATGTTCTTGTAAATTGGAAAATAATAATACCATAATCATTTTCGTGTGATAATTTTCCTAAGTTAACCTTACATGCGAGATAATTCTCCCAGACTACATAGCAAGGAACGTCACAGAATGTATTAAGGTGGCTCTAGTGCTTAGTGCCATACATAGTGGGTGCATAAGCAGTGTGAAGCAAGCGGTTGAACCTGCTAGAACTCTCGCAATCGTTTCTTACTCATCACCTAGATTGATGAAAATATTTCATAGGTGATGTAGTTTCTTACATTTTTGGTTAAAACTTTAAACTTATTTTCGTTTTAGCAGAAAATAATGATACTCTTCTTATAAATGTAAGCTGATATGTCATCTAAGATGTCATCTGACATGTTAGCTGATATGTCATGCCAATATGTCATTTGCAGCTTACCACAAAATATTACAATTGATGAAATGCTGTTTAATTCTGCAGTTTTCAGTACTCCAGAGTGCCAAGTGGGTTGTACCATCCGCATGGTACATCGAAAAACGTACTTTTTGAATCTATACAAAGCTTATTTTTAATGTCAAAAATAAAAATAAAAAAGTTCAGATGACATGTCACCTAACAAATCAGCAGACATATCAGCTGACATGTCATCTTACACTATTAAAAAAATCAAAAGTAAATGAAATCACCACTTTTTAGGGTCGATATATACATTTTTCGATGTATCATACAGATGGTACAAACTATTGGACACCACAGAGGGCTAAAAACTGCATAATTAAGCAGTTGTTCATTGATTTCAATATTTCCTGATGAGCTGCAGATGACATATTGGCATGACATCTCAACTGACATGTCAAATGACATTTCAGATGACATATCAGCTGACATTCATCAGAAGGGATAACCTGAAAATGCACGGAAAGCACTACTTCAATCGAGAAAAGTCTGTTACAAATTGTTTAAATTTTACATTTTTGTAACAGTATTGTTTCATCACCCCTTAATAACATTATTACAAAGTTTCAGGTCCAAATATTGAGATTAAAAGATTTCAGATGCCATTTCGGAAAACAGGCTAGAGCCACAACGTCGGTTTTTTGTTTTCATTTTCATTTATATCTCTAAAAATCAAACGTTGATTTTGGGGCCCTAAAGTGCTAATCAATTTTACGTCTCATAAGTTTTTGTTCGATACCTAATTTGCTTGGATGATATTATTTGTAAGTAGTCAGCCGATCAAGATAAGAAAATATTGTTGCTACCCTCGCTTACACTTGCTTCACATAAGCAGAAATACACCTAGGAAAATCTGATATCAAACGAAAACTTATAAGACGTAAAATCTTTAGATCCTTGAGTTCAACGTTTGATTTTAGAAGTGATAAGTGAAAATGTAAGAAAAAACACGTGTCGACTCTAAACTCATTTACGAAATTACATCTTAAATCTTTTCTTCTCAATATTTTTACCTAAAACATTGTGATAATGTTATGAAGGGATGATGGAATAAGACTGATGAAAAGATTTTGGGATTTCAACAATTTGTAATAGACTTCTCTCGAATAAAGTAGTGCTTTCCGTGCATTTTAAGGTTATCATTATTTTCTGCTTAAACGAAAATGAGTTTAAGATTTTTACAAAAACTGTAAAAAACTACATCATCTAGGGAATATATTCATCCATTTTGGTGATTATTAATGAACAATCGTGTGAGTTCTAGCAGGGTGAACACAACCACTTGCTCCGCACTGCTTATGCACCCACAAGGTATGGCACCAGTCACTGGTGCCATCTTTAAGGAGTTCATCTCTTGGGCACCGTAACAAAAAAATGACGGAACCCAGTACTAACGATAAGTGTAATCACTAAAGAATATTTTATTATTCAGCACACTGATGAGCTCGCATTTTATGACAGTCTCTAAATATGACAGATATATGTCATGCAGTGCAGTAAACAAAAAAATAAGTGTTTTGATTAATTGATTTATTCGGAACCTGTATCGGATTAACTGCAACCGCTTGGATTGATCCGAGCGAATATTTCTAAAACTTGTTCTTGATTCGATAGCTCCGAATCACTCTGACCTTATTCAAATAAAGTAGTATATTGTATATTGGTGTCTATCGTAAACAAAGAGTCCTGACACATAGTGTATATTGTATTCTTGAAGTTGATTAGTAGTAGATTGGATCATGATATTCAAACGTATTATTTAATATAATTGTGTATTTGACTGACATCTTCTAGATTGCTGCTGTCGAGTTGATGAACGTACTAATTAAAAACGGGAAATAATCGGATGGTTTCAAAAAGCGTCAAGTAATACTTGGACGGTTTATCGATCGACGAGAAATACTCGGACGGCTTCTTAATCGTCGAGAAATACTCAGAGGGTTTGCCAATAGTCTATGATTAGTCAAAGAGTTTTCCAATCGTCTAGGAATATTCGGAGAGCTTCTAAATCGTCAAGGATAACCTAGAAGGGTCTTAATCGCCGAGTTTTACCAGATGGCTTCTTGACCGTTGAGGACCTCTTCGACAGATTTTTGATCATCGAGAAATTCTAAATCGTCACAATTATATTTTTACAAATTATTTACAACTGTAAGTGGTCAGCAAGCTTCTACTGTTGTTACTGAGGTAAGGACATTGGTGCTGTTATACAATAATTATTTTGAAATATTTTTAAAATATCATAACCTTATAAATTATAAAATAACGGAATATTCACAGTGCATGATAATACTGGTATAAAACAGTTTGAATGGATTTTATCAAGGAAAAGAAACACTGAGACGCACACATAGAAAGGTTGGTTGATTTGATATTATCACAACCTTCATTTCTACTTATTTTCTATACCTTTATTGAAATGCGTTTAAATATCATGATCATATCTACTACTAATTTAAGCATAGATATACAGAAATTGCAGGCGTGCATATCATTGAGTGATTTTGCAACAACATAACCTTAGAGATTAAATAATAAGCAATGTTACTAAAGTAAATCAAGATTTAGCTGGAACTAGCAGATACATCTAGCAGAGTGATAGTCACAAAAGCAGCAATTAATAAATAAAATAAAAAAGCAGGAAAAACAATGCTAAGCCTTACAAATAAATAAGAAGTCGAATATATTAAAGCACAACGTAAATAATCGCTGCACAAATGATTACTGATCAACAACCAGAGAAAATAAGAACAAGATAGAAAAAACTGGAGTTTGCGAGGTAAAAATAAAATATCTAACGACAGACCAAAAGTTAGGCAGTAAACTAACGTTTTTGGTGAGTTAAGTAGACAGTAATAATCAAACAAAACTTACTAAGGTACCTTGTTAAAAAAAAAAAAAAAAAAATCGAATATTTTAAGGTTTGACAGCAAGACTAGCGAGTTTTTTTCGGACAAAGTTAAATATCTAATCCCAGGCTAAGGTTTAGGCAGAGAACTTGGCCTTATTTATCGAATTAGTAAATCATAGTAATAATCAAATAAAATTTACAAGGGTTCCTTGTTAAAAAATTAAAAAATATCTGGTAATTCGGAGATTTAAGGGTGAGAATCACTTATTTTCGTGGAAACAATCAAATATCTAGACCCATACATTATACAGTAATATTAAACTTCTTTATTAGTTAAGTAATAACAAATTTTTAAGGTGTTCTAAAAGGGAACGTTAGAATTAAAGTTATCGAAATTATTTTATAATTTAAAGAGCAAAATCGTTAAATAATTTTATTCTGTAAATACATAAAACATAATTAACAAGTTTACATAATCATCAGAACAGAACTTATATCTTCTCTAAGTGCACCAGTGTATCAATCAAGCTGCGTACTTAATGACTGTTATCATACGTAACATAAGAAATAAGTATTGTTTATTTACGATAAATCGAAATAGGGGAAGAAAAAAAAGAGAGTAAGAGTTATATAAAGGAAGAGAGTGAGAAAGAGAAAAGTAAGGCTAGGATAAGTAGGTGATTGGAAGAGCGTAAGAGAAAGCGAGAGGAACAAAGGTATATTAATGAAACAAATTATTTAATAGCGCAAAGGTGACGAATCTTGAAAGTATGAACATTAGCGAGGCACACACGCCGTATCCGCATACGCCTGCATTTCGCAATGACTTGAGTCACCAGCACTTAAATAAAATCAAGGAAGGACACTGATCTAAAGGAAGAAAGAGAAAGAGAAAAAAAGATTGAGGGGGATAAATACAAGAAAGATATCTGTAACGATCTTTCATTTTCTCCGACTGACTAAATTTAAGGCAATAGAAACAGATGCATTCATTGTCTTCTGGCTCCCAGCTTTCTTGATGGCTGACAGTCCACCGCTGGATGACAATTATGTCCAATGATTTTGGTAGTTCGTCTGTTTTACACCCATAATACACACATGTCCATTAAGATCCCTCATCCCAGTTTTCTACATGACAGAATACACTCAAGGTGGTAGATTTCTAAGCTGCTGTATGAGCTTTCAAATAGGTCTGCCTGGATCGATTGTCAAAGTGATACTCGCAAAGAAAAACGATTCCTATAAGCTTAACATTGTCGCCTAGCAACGCAAAATATCCTGTTGGAACAGAGACGCTTGCTAGCCTAAAATTAAAGAATTTATGTAAGTGATTTGTAGAAGACAAATGAAAATTATGACAACAATAATTTTTTTACTAATATTTTTTAGCGATCAGCAAAAATTTAATGACATGAAAAAAAAGACGAAAGGATAAAGACTGCTCATCAAAAGGCAGTTAAAAACGATGATGTGGGGTCTGCTCTAGCTGACATACGCACGTCTGACGTTCGCCGAAGCATGCAGCTCAGGAGGTAGGCTTAGCCGTACCGCCCCCTGCTCTTGCTGACGTGCCCACCCCAAATGCTTAACGGTTGCGTAGGACTGCAGCTAGAGAGGGAAAAGTGGTCATACCGCCCCCTGCACTTTCTGAGGCGCCCACTCCTGATGTTCACCGACTGCGTGGGACTGCAGCTCGAGGGGGGAAAAGGGATACCACCCCCTGCACGTCCTGACGTGCCCACCCCTGATGCTCATCAACTGCGTTGGACTGCAGCTCGAGAGGGAGAAGTGGCCATACCGCCCCCTGCACTTCCTGACGTGCCCACCCCTGATGCTCACCGACTGCGTAGGACTGCAGCTCGATAGGGAGAAGTGGTCAAACCGCCCACTGCACTTCCTGAATCGCCCACCCCTGATGCTACTGACTACGTAGGACTGCAGCTGAAGTGCAAGAATTAGCTGTACCACCATCTGCTTTCATAGCTACAGGAATGTAAGTTCGTCAAACTACAAGAGTTACAAAACTAATTAAAAAAAAATTACTTGCAATCATGAGATGATTGTATAACAATAAACATTTTATTTTTCAAACTTAATTATATATTGATCATATTAGTAAAAACACGAAGTATATGTATAAAGTGACCTTTTCACTTTTGCCTTCCCACACCATAAAAATTTTCCGAACTCCTTGTACATAATACTTATAATGTACTTTACGTCGCAGAAAATTCATTGAAAAATAATTTTCGTAGAAATATTTAAATTAAAGTATCTAATTATAATTGGATGCATTTGCGAGAGTATTTTCTGTCAAAATATTTGATTTTACAGATTATTGGGCCACCACTTATAAAACATGCAACTGTTTGAAATAATTATCAAATCTGGTTATCACTTGTTTCAAAAAAATTAGTACCAGATCCGTCCCGTCATCGAAAAATTTGGCAATTAGCAAATGCATTTTTTCGGTAAAGGAGTGGGTAAAAACGATATGAATAGATATTCTCATGGGTGCAAAGCAGACATATGCTAGTTAGTTCGGCAATCAGTTGATCTATAAATATATCTATTTACAAAGTGACAATTTAGAACTTTACATCCACTTTATCTTTGCCATAAGAATCAGAATGACTCAAGAGCTGCATATAGTATGTAAATTTGACGAGTATTCTAAAGGCATTGTAAAATACAACGTGTGATCAGCCCTTCCTTTCTCCCACTTCTTTTGGCCTCGTTAGAAACAATTTTTTTTCTTTTGTTACAGTGAACGCTGAAAGCGGTCATCTTTCGTTGTGAAACGAAGTAATGAGAATGAATATCTAAACAAAAAGTAAAGTCCGATCTTATTTGTAATTAAGTTTTTGTTCTTAGGAATTTCTCTTCTTTTTCCTTTATCTATAGAGCAGTATACTTTTTTTCTATCGCGTGAACCTACATTTCTTTGCTGGAGGCATTTACTGACTTTTATTGTGATATATTCTTTCAAAATAGTGTTTTTTCCTCTTACTTGATGTAAAATAACAAAAAAACACTCATTTAGTTATTTTTCATCTGTTTTTTTTTTCTTTAGCTAAACCTTTTTTGTAATTTTTATCAGTGGATGGGCTGAAGTGCAAAGTGCCCGAAATTTCTATCAATATTTTTTCCTTTTCTTTCTTTTCAAATATCACGTTTGTCCTTTATTATAAAACATACATTCAAGTTTTTAGTTTCGCTATCGAATAAACAAAAACCACATCTTATTCACTGGACTGCAGTAAAACATTATAAAAACCTTTAATATACCTTGTGAACTTTATTCATACGAAAAATGGAAAAGACTAACTATTCTTTTAAAGCTTGGAGAGTGTTGACGAAAAAGATTCATTTCTGAACCCGTCTGGTGACTCATTAGAAGACAATATGGTTAGTCAAAGGACTAATAATTTTTTTTAACTCCACGTCTACTTTCATTTATATGTATACACATAAGATTACAAGCATGAGCTGCTACCAGCATATGCTTTTAGTACTTAGATTTTGCTCCCGACCAATCGTGAGCTACGGTGACTTTGCCCTCAGTCAATCGCGAACCACGAGCTGTTAGTTGGTGGATAATCTATGTACTAAAAGCCAGCACTGTCTGCTACTTTTGATTATTTCTCTCTATTCCTAATCATATTTTCTTATAAACGAAGTTTTTCAAACTTAACGTAAGAATCACACGTATGTAAAGACAACATAATCGCGTGTGTTTGCAAAAGCGTGATATCTTCGAATGCATCAGAAAATATCAAATCGTTGAGCAACTTTATGTAAAACGTGCATGTTACTAACATAATTTAAA
Organism: Copidosoma aretas; assembly: GCA_030522625.1. Classification (NCBI taxonomy): domain Eukaryota; kingdom Metazoa; phylum Arthropoda; class Insecta; order Hymenoptera; family Encyrtidae; genus Copidosoma; species Copidosoma aretas. Next base: position 18,874 of record JAPYYV010002929.1, read on the forward strand.
AGCTTTTTTTTTTATACATATACTATAACACGACATATTTTTTCTTCTTTCTTTTGCTACTTGTAATACTATGGTTTTCTAACAAAATGTTGGAAAATTAAAGCGAAATCTTTGTCAATTATCGACGTTCAGCATCGTTAAACGGGGATACAACTTCAAAAATACATTGACATGCGACTACGCTCAGCATTGTTTATTTTTTACAATCGATTTTTTTTATTAATGTGAGCGATAGTATTTCAGGATATTGATTTTTGCATTCATAACTCCGATGTGTGACTAGGGTGTCGAGGAAGAACTTATTCCATGAATGGGACCATTCTGGTTTGGACTTATACAGAATAATGTAATAAATTTTATTTTTTTTACAATTTATTTCAGAAATCTGAACTAGAAGGAGAAACTTCTCAATCATCCTCAAAACAAGAGCATTGTGAAAATCATGTAAAACAGCGGATTTATGATACATTTTATGATTTAATTTTTATACAACCACCTTCAAGATTCGACTAATATTAAATCGTGACATATGTACAAAGCAAACCCTGAGTCTGATTTCAATAACCTTACAGCAAATGTATGTAAAACATTGGTGATGTAATCAAACATTTTCTTCGTCGCACATCACTGTCTCAAACAGCAAAATCATTATTATCATAGTTAGTTGTTCAAATTGGTGTCCGTCATTGCTTACATGGGAAATGTACAAACATAACATTTCTATGTGTATGGATCAATACATTCAAAGAAAAAAATTTTTTTTTTTCTTTTTTTTTATATTATCCTGCTATACGTCCGGCTTCTATTGTAAGGGCATTACTTTGGGCACTGAGCAGTTGGGAAAAGGAAGGGATGAGCGATGTCAGGCAGGAAGGTAGGAGTACTTATAACTAATCGGTGTATTGCCTGAGTCCCGACCGGGTGTCTACGTATAAACACTAGGACTGACTCCTGCACACCACCCGCTCACAGTGTCCGTAACGTAAGAGAAACAGTTAATCGAACCCCGGGAAAAAAGCAAGCGGAGCGAACCCCAGGCAAACGACGAGACTTGAATCGAGTCCCACCCATTACATGCCCGTACGCTACACTTGATTCCGGAGATCGACGAAACTGCAACTCTACCGCTGTGCCACCTTGTCGGTGTAACAATAATAATAATGGTAATGATAATAATAATAATAAAAATAATTATGATGACATCTAAACATTCTGTAAAAACAAGTGTTATTTTTTTTTAAATTCTGAGGAATTAAAATTTCAGCCACATATATATGTGTCTATATATGTCTTACTGAGACATACAGTATAACTGTAGCAAGTCTTTTATTTGGATCTAACTTTACCGATGCTAAGTAGGAGGCCGTTAAAGCTGTTTGTAAGTAAGATGACTACAAATTACGAGCCAAGAAGCACTTCGATATTTTAACAGAGAAGAGCCTGCGATTAGATTTGTTAAATAAACAGATGCAAAAATTTATATTTGACAAAGCATCAAAAGTAGCAGTACCAAAAATAGAAATGGTTAAAATATTCATAACTTAATTTTATGAGTACAGCTGTACAGCAATTCTTATTCATATCAACTATTAATTTTTTTAACTATAAAACTCAGAGACAACGAAGCAGAAGAACTCACAGCTACTCACAGCTATGAAGCTCATGCAAAAACGCGAAAAGGTAGGTTGGCCCTCCAAAGAACTAAAAAAAGTATGAGTAACTATTTTATTTTGAAACTTTTATGCATTTATTTTGAAGTGTTTTGATTTTAAAACTGATAATAAACAATTAATGATAAAAATCACAATGACCCCAAGGAAACACGGGTATGTTACGTAATTATACTAGGATAAATAATCATGTACAGGCAGTAATAACGCCAGTTCCTACAGAAGCATGCACCCCTGAACTACGAGCAGCTTAAGAGACGGGAGTGGCAGTAGCAAGGCTATCTTCCCCTGACACCCGCACCCCTGATCTGCGAGCAGCTGCGCGGATGGAAGTAGCCGTAACAAGGCCATCTCCCGCTGACGCTCGCACCCCTGAACTTTTTTTTTTTTTTTTTTTT
>JAPYYV010002930.1:0-19486 GCA_030522625.1 Copidosoma aretas
CACTTGCCAACAACTGCGCCTTGCCGAGGCTATCAAGCCGTTATGGCTCGCGCCGAAACGCAATCGTGCCGGCTTTATCGGACACGCGTCGGACCGATTTTTTATGTAAATGCAATCATCAATTTTCAATTGAAACGCTCGGTCGCACATTGCTGAATCGCCACGCACAGATCGGATCAGCGACTATCTGCGTACCGAGCAATCCGAGGTGTCAATGAGCCATACGAAAGGGCAGTCACGTACGCGATGTACTTAATAAGTATGAGCTCGCTCGAGTGCGTGTAAGTGTATGGGACTTGGGTACCTGTTCAGGAGCCAGCTCGGAAATTCGCGGACAACTCGGGCCGGAAATATTTTTCGTATCGATGGTGAGTATTTTGTTTTTTTGTTTTGCCAAGCAATTAAACGAGACTGGAGAAAAAAGTAATAGCCCTCACGTGAGCGAGTTTCATGTACTTTTACATATGTTATTTAGGTACTGCGCGAGCATAAACAGTAAAAGGAACATACATATAACGGATGGGATAGCCACTATTAATTTTGTTCAAAAAATACAGAGTAATATATAGAATATGTACTATAAGAGCTGGGAGCTGATAGAGACGTGAGAGATAACATCACAGCCGCAATAGCATATGCAGGGCGGAGCAGTAGCGCACACGTGACATATATGCTATACGATACAACATGGAGAGTTGTATGTGCTGCTGCTGCCGTGGTCAAATACACTCCGGAAGCTCGTTAGCTCTCCTCCCGAACCATTCTCTATGTCAATAACGCGAGGCCACGGATCATCGAAAAAAAATTGCGAAACTCGAGAAAGAGAAATAGTGTCTTACATCGATGGCCTATAGCTGCCTGAAAAAACGAGGGCATCCATAACTTGAAGAATATGCTGCTGCTACACGTACTTGCGTTGCAAGGGATGAGCTAGATAAAAGGTGTACGAGAAATAATTTCAACTGCAGGAGTATGGAGCGATTTTCAGCGCAGGCATCCCAATCTTCCATCAAATCGAAAATCAAGCCATGAATATAACAACCGATAACAACGGCGTCCTCCGATACAGCGATCGAGTTCGAGTATCGACTGTCACTTCTCCTGTGTGGAAGGAAGTAATCCGAAGTATGATACATTTTCGTCAGTTTTTTGTGTACATCTCAGGTAACGTGGCAGTAAAAACTCGAACTTGACAGCGATATTAAAGGACGCGATCAGACCCCAGGCACCGATCGCTCGATTTCCGCTTCAATATATAGGGCGATCAAAATTGTACTATACACGTATAGGCGTAGCGTCGGTAAAAAGCGTACATTTGGAAAGGACACGTGAGTGATGCTGGTACTATATATCTACACTCGCGTATGTATGCATAACATATGATCGTCGTAGTAACTACAGGATAAGCAAGCATGGCGCAAAAAGATTCAACGACGAGTGGCCAGGCGAGTCGGCGAGGATGCGGGAGGAAAGGGCGATATCGGGGGGGAGAAGGGGTCGGCCGACTGGCCCCCACGCATCGCGGCGCGGCGCGCTGGCCGGTTTGGCCCAGTGGAGCGCACACCCGGAGGAAGCACGGCCGCCGGAGCCAGCCTTCGTATGGCATGGCACGCTCCGTTGAAGTTGAGCCTCGCTTCTTGGTTTGGTGCGCGTCGTGCAACACCGGAGCCCGGAGGCCTCTATCGTCCGAACGCAACGCCTAGCACGAACGCCCCGGTTGATTGTGGATGGGATAAGGGGGCACGAGGGCTATTGTAACTGCGCACCGCCAGCCGGAACTGCACGTGGTACGGGCACCCGGATATATCTTCTAGAGCATCGCTAGGAGCTGCGCTAAGAGTTACTTGGTTTATCCGAAAATCTCGCTATAGCTACTTGGTGTACTTGAGAATCTCGTCGAGGGTAACTTGGTTTCTGTCAAAACATCGCTGGCGTTACTTGGTTTATCTAAAAATCTCGCTAAGGTTACTTGGTAATTCTGAAAATGGCCGACAGCGAAACGTCTACAGCGATCCACGTACTCTTACAGCATGTACATACGAATATAATTACGTAGACCCTTAGCAATCGTTCATTTCTATATTTTAACAATTTGACCTACTCGACGTAAAAATAAATGCCAACAAGTGGGAGAATCGCGAAAATGACGCAGCGAGCAGTTTTTCGAGGAGATCAGGCAAAAAGTCAACGTAGCAGCGGCATCGGTTGGACCGGGTCGCGTGCTAGCTGACCCCCAACGGATAAACGAACGGGCAGATAAATGACCCCCACGCGCGCTCCGATACTTATGAACATCGCGCCTCTTGCGGCTCACGCGTTGTATCTCGCGTTGTATTATATTATCTATCCGTTCAGCGAGTGGCAAAGGTCATACCCAGAGTCGTCAGAGATAATATTTGTACGCACGGAGTAGCAGCAGCAACTCTAAGATAGTGGCGATTGACAGGGAAATAATAGATCCGGACGAGAAATTTTGTGAATATACACCTTGAGGAGATGAGTATTAAATTGCTCACTAGGAGTAGGGATTGTGGTGATTTAGCGACGCGGGTTACGCTGCACCATCATTCACAGCTTCTGTATGTATATCGTAGACCCTATTGGCTGATGGACCAATTCATTTTATTTGGCGTGTGCCGATACGCTTGCGATAAAAACAAATATACCATGGCTCGATTCCGCGCTATATTTTCAATCCATGTTATCGAGTGCGAAAAGCAACCGATGCACCAGAGTCATGAATAATATAATATTGACTGCGGTGACAATTGGGTATTGGGAGTTGGCTTGACATATTTCTGTAAACAGGGGTCCGTTTCAGAGCCTGGGCATCATCACCAATTATTGACCTACGCGGCTGGTCCGGTTGTGCGCTATCCCCGAGCACCCGCTCGCACAGAATCAGGTGCAATGCACGTTCCGAAGTGCCCAAGTTTCTAAGTACTTACTGATGAAGTACCATGGTTTCATACACGAGTCCATTAAAACGGCCGGCAAGGCCAAGCACGTCAAATAGCTATGCAATTATTATCATTGCGCGAATCACGCGAGCTCCTTCTTCCGATACTCGCACCATCGATACATATATAATTTTGTAGCGCTAGATCTCGATACACTGTGGGCTACTTGTTCCTAATTTGTATGCAATGCTTAGACCGCCTGAGTTATGATTACACTTATATCAGTCTGGCTGGTGCTCGGTCGATTGGTTATTTCATTCTGCACTATAGCGTAACAATGTTACAAAGTTTACAGCTTCCGATTCATTACGTTAACCAAGGATCTTTCAATTTTCTGAAATTCACTCGTTCGAAAGTATACTTTTGTATTCTGTGTTTTGATTAAAATGCCTACCCAAAGATTTGAACAATTTAAACGAAAAACAAATACATCATCCAGGCGCGTAAAAATTCTCAGCTCGCTACTGGTGCATCATTCTTCACGCTTATATAAATAGTGTAGGTGTACCACGATACATCATGGACGCCCATAGGCTGTAACATATAGTAGTACAACAGCCATAAAGAAGTCTCGAAAGAAGTGGAACAGACACGTAACACGAGAACGTGGTCGTTGAAATTTTGAATTCCATCGGGGTCAAAGATGATGATCTTGAAAAAGCTCTCCTCACGATTCATACGGGGGTGCCTTGGAATCCCAAGTTATTGTCTTCATTTCTGGGACTCGCTTTGTAAACTATACCCATTGATATTGTGATATACAACGTATATATATATATACACTCCGATGCTCGCCCATTTATGCACGTGTGCACTGTGCACCTGTGCAGTCGTGAGGGGTTCACTTGGATTATACTACACGAATTTACGCTGTGTGCATTATACCCGCAATACCTATATGTATATATAGTACGCAGACGATAATAAACGGCCGGTCAAGTTCTCTCATACGAAATGTTGGCCGTACATTATTACACGTGCATCACGAGAGGGGGAGGCCCCTACTGCTGCTGCTCTGCATGCATGGAGGAGGGTCCGTTGGCTCACCCTCTGTACTAAACGTACACCGTACCTCGCCTTTCCACCTCCGACCTCGCCGGTGTTATTATTTCCTTTTTTTTTTTTCGGTGCGCCGGCTAAAATAATACCGATCGTGATCATTCTCGTTCGATCCCTTCGATTCGCCGAACGCCCCCCTGCCTCCTCCCTCTTTTCTCTGGTGCACTTTTGCGCTCTGCATTCATCTCCGGCAATGATGTATTACAATTACGCGAGCTTGGCCCTGATTTATGTTTGAACAACGTTGCCGATGAAAACAATACCCGGCAAAATCAAACTAGAGCTGTGTGTGTGTGTTGGATATTAACCACGCGGATTGATTTTCAATGATCGTGGATTATAATTTCTGTTGTTAGAAGTTGTTGATTGATGATTGAATTAAATATAAATTGACAATGAAACTCAGATCCCCCAATTTACTCGAAAAAGAGTAAAAAAAAACCAAAACAACAATAACCAAGAAAAACAAATATCCTTGGTGCATGTATAGAGATTGGCTGGCATGCTAATATGGCTGTTTGAGCAAATATTATAATATGCGCGCATTGCAAGCCGCAAGAGCTCGTTACAAATTAAAATAAGCACAAATACTCGGCAACGACGATTTTCCACAGGGGCCTGCGCATGATGCACTGGCAGTCGCTTCCCAAGTACCTGTTATAGGGTTAGCTGTCGGGTTGGCGGTGGCACATGCGCCTCGATTCATGGGTCAGCGAAACCATCACCCGTGCGCCAGCCAGCGAGCCATTAACATCCGGAAGCGGCACTCCGTGACTGGCTGCTGCCCGGCCCCGAAATCCCCATACACACGGGTAATCCGCCGGAAGCCACGCGGAGACTCCCATGGGCGTTCGCTCGGCTGCTCTCGGCCCGCGAAGCGTGACTGCGGTCGCTTCGCGCGCGTGCACAATGGAGTGGCCGATCGTGGCCTAAGCGCCTCAACGCTGCCGACGATGCCGACGTTTAGTTTTCAAGTGCGAGTGCGGATTGGTGTACGGCGGTTCTTTTTTTTTTTTGCGTTCGAGCTAAGATCGGGATACGCTCGATTTCACGTGAACGACATTTACAGAAGTGAGAGTCCGGTGTAGGTCGGGACGGGCTTGAGATCATCTTCATCGGAAAATCTAAAAAAACTCAAAGTTCAATTGAAAACGAAATTTTAGGACTTTTTCATTTCATCAAATTTATGATTTTGATGTATAACCACAGAGTTGATAAATTTAGACACGTCTAGTGTTTCATTCTCATCGATCGGAAGCAAGACAAACTTTTTCGGAAAATGGAGAAATCCCGGCCATCTTAAAAACACTGACGGGATGAAAAACAATAGTAAAATTTAACAGAGTCGTCACGGTAAGACACTCCCCTCCCCCACCCGACTCATCGTGTTTCGCAGTGAACAAAAAAATCTCGAAAAAAAAAATAAAAAACCCAGCAACGTGGATGAATGCCTACGAGTACATAAAAGGGATAGAATTTGTTGTGTTTGCTCGCGATTCTTTCGGAACAGAACAAAAAATTGAACGAGGTGTGTGTATTTACAAAATAAATTACGCATCTGTACGCACACGCAACGCGACAGTACAATATAATCATGCAGCATGCCATTTGAATGGGTTTCGGGCTTAATATAATAGCCAACGTCGTCAGGCGTTTATAAGTATAGATACGAGCAACGGACAGATGTCGTTTCACCGGAAAATCAAAACAGAAGCCGGGACAATGCTCCCACAAATTTTTCGGCATACATGCACGTATAACCTGCACGAAATCACTTTATTCATCATTTGCCGGCACTGGTATATAATGGTATCAGCAGCATGTAACGTGCAAACCTCGACCGGCAGACGCCCCAATTCCCATCAGGTGAATCGCCGCCGACACGGCCTGCCGCCCACCCCTACCCCACCCATCACCCATACATTTATACAATACACTCCACTCCTCGACGGACACGTACAATACAGCAGCACATCCGTTCCGTTGATTTCCGTATCTACTACCACTACACCATGGCAGTCCAGTGCTCTTTGCTACACTTTTTTTTTCCTCTTCTTACGTAGGTGTATAAGTACGTGTCAACCGAACAGGTGGCCGGCACTCCTCTCTCTCTACGCCAGGAGCGCGAGCGCCACTTCCTCCTGCGGACGTTACCGACTATATTTCCGCTCGGTCCGCGAGATTTGCATCGAGTTGTGCCCTGCTTTAACAACAAGGGAACAACCGTCGTCGCACACGCGCGCGCACTCGAGGGCAGAGAGTGAATCCGCCAACAGACGAACGAACAAACGTACTTTTTACACTAACCGCGTAATGTACATAATCCGTTATGAGCGCACAGTTTTTTTCTCGATTCACGCAACCAATCGGTTGTTATTATTATTATCGTTATTTCTTTTACATCGTGCATAATTGATCGGCTGCAGCTCACGCGGATTCGCGATAAAACTCGATTAGCGCGTATGGTACGTGGGGAGGAAATACAGGGGGGGGGGGGGGGGAGGGTTTCGCTTGCCAATTCATACATACACGCAGTGTAGAAGGAGTAGCAGCAACGCGATGTGTCACTGCCAGGGACAGGCAGCGAATCGATCAAGAGCGACGGTAAAAAAGGGTAAAAAAGGAAGGTACAAATTTTATAAAGTTATTACTGAAGAAGGATACATATAAAATCATGCTGCTGTATACACACACATTATAATACGTACAGTATATATATATATATATATATATATATACGAGGTTGGTTGTACGAGGTGTAGGTGCAGCAGGTGACTGCAGTGGGGATAATGTGGAATTTTAGAAGGCAATCTCGAGGAGGCGATCCTTGAAAAATGCGCCCAATCAGAGCTTTCACGCCTCTGGCCGTCAACCGTCGTCGACATGATCGATCGCCCGATCGGCCGTTCGAAAAGCTCGCAGCAGCAGGCAGGAGCTCGCCAGAGAAGAAATTACACGGGGGGGAGGCCTCCCCGCGATGAGTCCCCCAATAAGAATATTAATGACTCTCCGCATTGCCGGAAAGTAATTACACCTGCGCCGATCGAAACTCCCCTTTCCCTTCTCCCCTCCTGCAGCCACCGATGCATTATAAGCTAAACAGCAGCTGAGACGACGGGCGACGCGACGTGGCGCGTCAGGGAGCTAGGGTATAACGCGACGCGGTGTAAGTCGATCAATCAATTAGGTGTACAAGCATATATGTATATATCATACATATCGGTGGCTCGGTACAAAATTGGTCAATCGCCCGATCGTATTACATCCTCGCCTTCCCCTTTCCCCTCCTCTTTACCATCGAGAAGTGATACTGGAGTAAAAAAAAAAAAAGGTAGTAAAGCGAGACGCGCAAATAACCGGTGCTTATCGCTCATTAAAAATAACACTTCCCTCGCTCCTGCAGCCTTGCCCAGGTATACACATAAATCCAAATGGAGGATCACTTATAGCCGTATCGTATATATATATATATATATATATATATATATATATTTCCTCCTCATTTCTCGGGGCATTGATTTCCATCCGGCCTGCTATTGGGCCTCACGAATCCGCGCGCGCAATTTATTAACGCCATCGAATGTAATTATTGTGCAACAGCCACGGACTGGGCAGCCAAAATCTCGCGCTCTTGATTATATCGCGGGCAGAAATAACGCGTGAATTGCGTCTCTATTGGCCCTTGCGGGGTGCATCGGAAAATCGACTATTCCTGCAGTATCGAGAAAGAAAATGCATCATTGACTATTTTCTCGATGAGCTCTAACGAATGAGAAACCTTCGAACAAATGGAAACACGGAGCACGAAGCTATTCGTTTGTTTCAAAAAACATTGATTTGACAGAGTTGTTTCAGTACGTCATATACCAAATCAGTTTGGTTACTGCAACGCATCCCGTTACTGGCTCACAATGTCGATTACAGGCTTCAAACGATTAAAAATCCCTGCATGCACATATACATATATTCGTCAGTCTGGGCCGAAATATTTACAAAAACTTGGATCCATCGAGTGTCTGTGCCGACGCGGGAGATGTCCGTCGAACCAGTCGCCTCTCCTTGGAACGTGTCCCCGCGTCAAATGGGAGACGCCATTAGGAAATAATAAAATTTCCGTGGCGCATAAATTACGCTAATGTTTCGTTGAGAGCGCCAAAAAAGAGCGCGATCGTTAAATCGAACATCTCTCCGGCGGACTTGGGACTCGTAAAATTTCAAAGAGGGGGCAGCGGGGGGGGGGGGGGGGGAGAAGAGGCGACGAAAAAACAGACGCGCGTGGGGGACTACAAGGGTTTCTGCGCCTAATCAAAAGCGGAGCGTCCAAAAGTGCTTCCCTCCCCGCCCCCCGTCCAAAATCGTTAATTTTCTTTTCTTCGCCCATCGCGCTCCCCGAGTGGCCTCTCGTAAAATGTGATTTTTATTGCCACGCCGGCTTCCCGCTGATCTCCGCCGGCCTCTTCACGGGAGCCTTAACATCGCCACGGCAAAAGAAAAAAAAACCCAGCGTCTCGATCCTCGCGATGGCCGCGCGCACGCCTGCGTCATACCCTTTACTATTAAGTACTTCCCCGAGCCACGCGTCGGAGTCGCGCGCTCGCTCGCAACGGGAGGCCGTCGCCTTCCGGCTCGTGGCACAGCTGTGAGTACTATCCTCTGGTGCTCTGCACTTTTATTTTCGAATCTGTCGATCCTGATGCGAGGAAAATTCACCGAGTTGGGCGTCGTCGAGTGTTGAGCAAATTTTTAATGAGCTGCATCCAGGACTTTTTTTCGTTTTTCCTTCCCATCTGCAGCTACTCCCGTAATGCGAGCATTCTCGAACGTGTATTACGGGTATACGTGTGTATTATAGTACACATAGGTATAATAAGTACTCGGTTCTCGCTCTCGTATGGCCAACTCTTCTTTTTTCCACGACTGCAGGCTCGTGTTCGTTGCGTACATGTATAATATTACACCCGTGGTCGAGGGCACGGCTCGGCCACGGGACGTTGTGCACAACAACTGGCCCGTTATCGCGAAATCGTATACCTATACAAGTGACAGTTATTTATGAACCCTCGGAGCCGTGCGGCGGACCGCCTGCTCACCGGCTAATTAATATTTGTCGCCATTAACTTTTCAGTCGAGAGATCCCTCTGTATTTCCTCTCCTCCTCATCCTCAGCTCCAATATACCGGCTTCGTCGTCGCGCAGCTCCTTTTTCCAAAATTTAATGCGTCTACTCTACGGATACTATATAGGTACCTTGATTTCGAGCTTGATTTTTATAGTCGAGGTCGACAGTGTGCCTCAAGTTAGCTTTTACACGCGACAACGAGATTTTGATGATGGAAAAAAAGAAAACGCGGTCTCGTTTGCAATTTTGAGTGTTCGACCCAACCCTCTCATAGCGCACCGTAAACTTTTGCCCGGACGGCAATCGTATTAAAAACACTCAACGGATTAGTTCGTACGCAATTTTGAAGCTGTTGAAAATTGTATCTCGGCACGCGCGGCACATAGGGTAGTTATTTTGATGTACGGATATCCTATGCTTCCGAGGGACAATCAATTTGCGAGGAGCTATCATATCGGCGATCAGAGCCATATAGGTATAGGCATCGGATAATTCCGATTCTCGTTCGATGGTCACGATGGCTGCTGCAGTGCAAAAGGAAGACGACGCACGATATTAATGATCGATTAACCGATGCACGTACGGCGGATGATGATGGCTATCGTTATGATTTAGCGTGCTGTTAAAAATGTTGACACCGCATAATACTGCGGCTGCGGCTGCTGCTCCTGAATCTCCACGGATGCGTGTGAACGATTTTCGTTATCTCCCATGATTTTTCGGCCCAGCCGTGCGAGTGAGGTGAGCCGAGCTGCAGCTCCGATTACGGTCATTAGGGAGGTGATTTAATATCGCTGATTAATATGAGTTTAATATACATTACGCACACGTACTTGTATTATACGGCCGAGCACTTGTTGATTGCAATCTTAATTTGACTCGAGATTAATTAATTCGGGGTTTCGCGAATCTGCGTCGCATCAACTTTCATTCTGAACGATTTACACTGTATTATAATAAATTATACTCAATACACCTGCGGTATGTACAATAGATCAAGAAACTAAAACGTGAGAATCCAATAGACGGTGTAGCTGTTCTTGTTTCTTATTTCAGATGTGTAGGAACCACCTCGCTATACATAGAAACCAATCTGCGTACTGATTAAACACAACATGAATTCGAATAACTGATACGGCAGGGCTCGACAAAAATTCCGTGAAATGAAGCACATCAGGATGGACGATCTGCATCCACATTACACGGTCAAGTTTGCCACGGGAACGGCGGAAATGAATCCTCGTTTGGCGATGAGCGTAAAAAAAATCACAAAAGATCATCGGCATATAGTTATCGATGCACGAGAACAGTCCCCTCTCCTTGTTGTTGTATATCTTCATCCCCAGTCAGCAAGTTTTTTTATTCACTCGCAGGATGACGCAGATCCTCCGCTCTCGCCTGTACAGGCGTGAATGCTGTGGCTGTCTGTTTGCTTGCCCGACGGAGAGACGGGATTCTCCAGCGGTCGAGTGGATCCAATATCCTCTGACCTTCCTCGCTGCAGCGATATTTGAAAATACGCAGTCACCAGCTGCGTGAAACATGTTTTTAGCACGGACCATCAAGCGCGCCAAGTCAAGTTTTTCCCGATGATCATTCATTGGATCGCCGAGTTGAGTCATCGCAAAGTCGATGGTTAATATTCGCAGAGCGTTAGTAATTATATTACACTTGGGTACAACGATGGATGCATGCATGCGGGCAACCGAGACCACCACCACCACCTTTAATCATAGAGACCATAGGTACAATTAATCTGGTCCACGCCCACGCGCTAAGCTTTGCGATTGGGCAATTGGGATGATAATCCAATTCCGACATGGGGGCACTCGGGGTATAACGGGCAGCAGCATTTCGCACGTCAAAGCATTGGTGGGATTAAGCCGTTTTTATCGCTGCTGCAGCAACTGCTAATAACATATCACCGAATGGATCAAACTGTATTCCAAGACTGATGGCTATACACACGCTCGAATGCGCAGTGTAGTAAAGGAACTAATGGACGTAATTGGCATTATTGAAGCGCGAAAATAAAAATAAGGCCCTCGGGGCATATACTTTTTATGGTGATGTCGACTAGGACAATGGTACAGGGAAAGTAAAAATTGCGACCGAGGAATGTAAAGTGAATACATAGACAGAAGGCCAGCAGCGGATTATACGTTCCTCTCTCTCCTCTTTCCCATCAGCTCTCCGCCGCTCTCGGCATCAGCGCCCCATTTGCATCCACAGCAACCGCCTTCTCCCAGGGAATAAGTAAGCATATATATATATATATATATAAGTATCTGGCGGCGCGCGTGCGAGCGAACGAAACGATCGCGTGGCTCTCGTGGGAACGGCGCGGCGGGATGGAGAGAGAGAGGGAGGGAGGGAAAGAACGCCTTATCGTCTCTCTCTAGGCTGGGCCCGTGCGCGCGTGCCCACCGCGCCGTTCCCCGGCTTCTGGAATTATGTGACGGGTAATAAGAAACCCGCGCCGCGCCGTGACTCCACCACCACCACCACCGCGTTGATTTAAAACCTGCGGAAAACGCGCGAGTGTGCGTCTGTGGGCTGGTGTGAGAGCGCGCGCGACTCGGAGCTGCAGGAAAAAGTATTACAGCTTATATACGTAGGTCTTATCTCTCATCTGGCAATAAAAGTAAAAGGAGGAAAAAAAATGTAGAGTCGGAGAATCGGGCGCTCCGGGATTAATTTTCAAATTTAATTCTGAGTGCGTACCATGTATGACATAATACAATATAATATCCGCTGCACTGGTGCATGTACTTACCGTTTAGTTGTCCCTTGTGCCATTCGCCTATGTAATATGCATACATGTGTACAGCGAGCAGCAGCAGCAGCAGCAGCAGCTTATACAAAAAACTTAAGTATCTCTGCAGCTCACCTTCCTCTTTATCCTCTGGTGCCCGAACGGTAATAACGATTATAATGACGATGATGATGATGATGATGATGATGATGATGATACCTTCTCAGCCCCGGAGTCGCACGGTCAACATTTGCCGATGGAGATTAATCGGGATGACTGACACCGTATTAAGCTTGGAAGGGAGGAGAGAGAAACAAAATACACCGATTGCATGCAGCAGCAGCAGCAGCAAGAGTATCGAGTATCGAGGAGGAGGGAGCAAGCTCGACGCCAAGATTAGCCCCGTACTATCGCGACAGGTTGTTTGTCCAGGGCCCCGGGCTGTTGTGTTTGTCCCCGCCTCGCTGTCCGGAACAGTTTCGTGTTTAACTTTCCCAGAGTATGGAAGAGCGAGGAACGTCGAGATGGAAAGAAAAAAACAAAAAAACGAAAGAAAGCAAAAGATGGGCCCGAACGGAAGAGAGGGACAACCACAGTGCATATATATTTATTACGTATCTCTCATGTGTACACACGAACGCACGGAGGATAATATACATACATACCCTATAATATAACCTTATATACCTGCAGTACTCTGATGACACGAAGCAGACTCCTCAAATGTTGTCTCAGGCGGGCCGCTAGGTTGAATACCACCTTCCTCGTATCCCGCGCTGTGGGTCTTGCCTTTCCCTGTATAGGTATACTCATAATATGAAGGAGGAAGCTGCGACGAGCGACGGTGGCGAGAGATCGCGCAGAACTTTGCCAGAGTATCATCATCCTGGCGGCATTACGCAATAGCTATAATTATAGGTAAGTATCTTCAAAACGAGCGGCCAAATATTGCAATAGTTAGGTACTAAAGGTTAAATAATCCAACTGTCGGCAAACTATACAGCTGTAATTAGCATCATTTATTCCATTCAAATACCGATCAATCGTCTATTGTAACGGCATATTTTGTTTTAATATTTCAGGAAAAAGGCTGTCGGCGGTATTCACCTAATCCTATACCCCGTTTACGTTATATTACGTATAATATTCCATAACTCTGGGGAAACTCGTCGGGCCCATCGTTCTACTCCAGTGTCATTTCAATTGTTCACTTTCAATGATTCAAAGTAGGTAAATTGACTGGGAAGAACAAAAAAAAAACCTATTCTGGTGTGTCACCGGATTATTGGAGGGCGATCATACGAAGGGGAACGTATTGGTTATACATTGAGCGATGATCCAAGCAGGGGTATGCAGCTGCAACAACAGTGTACTGGAGTGTCTTAGTTTTGAGTGGGACTATGTGCGCCGTGCGCGAGGACAGATCGTTGCAAAAACATATATACTCAACGGAAAAGTCACTGTCTGTTCCCTCAATTTATATTAGCTTGCGCTGAATATCACTGTTTCTATACTACAGATCGTATTACCAGGACAGGAAGAGCATTCCTACGGGGCGGCATAAGTACTTGCTTTGCTTTTTGTTATATAACGCGTATCACGTTCCTATCCCGCAGGATCATGCTAAGGTATTCGATCGATAAATAACGGCAAAAATGTCCACGTACCTCTCCAATATCACAGCAGCTATAGATGATACACGAATGTATTTCTGTTTGCTCTTGATTGCTTCTCTTCCGTTTGGGCTATATTTTTTCCTCTTGCTATTTTTGCTTTTGCAAACAGCCGAGATAGACGCTACTCATGGCTGTTGCATGATCCACAAGCCGTCCCTTGCCCTGTGGCTGCCACAGTGTGGCCGAGCTAGCGAATGGATCCTTCTCCTTCAACCTCTGCACGATTTCGATGGGGCACCCGAAACTCGTTCGTAGCCAGTCGTACACGAATGTTATTACTTTTGACGACCGGCATCCGCCCGATAGTGCTAGCTCTGTGTCGTGGCGGATGAAAAGAATAAAAAAAGAAAAGTTGAAGAAGAGAGGGAAAGGCGCAGGGCAAACAACAACAACAACAACAACACTTGCCGTGTCATCCCGCAGCATCATTCTAATTCATACGAAGGGGGCGATGGGGTAGGTACAGAGGGGACTCGAATCGTCCGTGTCCGTCCCACGTCGCGTACCATCGTCAATTAGGGGCTAGAGCATCAAGCCTCTACACGAAAACTGGTCTAGAGAGAGAGAGAGAGAGCTGGTATGGTGTGGTGCAGGTGCAGCGATGACCGAGGAGTCGATGAGCGTCGGTTCCCACGCGCTATCCTTACCCGCATGTATGCTACTGCAATACTTTTATTTATATTCCAATACGTGACGCCGCGAGACATCATCCTACATCAACCCCCGATCGACCCTTTCCCTGTCTTCTGTATATTTTTCCCCCCCTGTCGGTCACAAGTTCAGTGTAGCTCTCTTGCAGCCATAAGCACCACCATACATGTAACATGTGTGGCTATATACGAGAATAAGAAAATCACGTCGATTTATGAGCGCACGCCCGAAGAAAGCTGCTGCTGCTTGGCACAGTGACATTTAGAAGTCCCACAGCGGCTGTCCCCGAATATTTATATTATAATAAGTATAGGTCGGTACTCGGTAAAGTTTCGGCCAGCCGCAACGCTGCAGAGACACAACGACGGTACGGAGTCGCCAAGTCTCGGGTCCGCATCGGGCTCTCGATCGCCATCATCCATCCATCCATCCATCCTCCCCAGAGGGTCGAGCTGCTGTTCTTCTTCCTCCTACGGTATAAGGTACGTCGCGTCGTGCGGTCCAGCTCTGCCTACATCTTCGATCGACAACTGCTCCCCCGGGAGCATAGGCGCTGGCGGCCACGTGTATGTAACGTGCACCCACTTAGCGGTCCTGACCAGAGAGAGAGAGAGAGAGAGAGAGAGGAGACGCTTCTGCTCCCGGATGCGTTGTCGATGCGTTTCTTGTCCTCCCACTGCGCTCTGTCGTCACTATGCTGATTCAGCTGCGGCGTTTTTACCGATAATTCCGCTGTGCGGCAGCGTGTAGTCAATTTGCGAGTCGAGTTTTTTTAAATCCTCCGCTCCTCCTCGAAATAATTACTCTTGGCGGTGTTTCTCTCGCAGAGGAAGATCGACTTTTCTGGAGCATTAGATGTGGTAATTTGGTACAATTGTATCATACCTATACAACCCTACTGCCCACCATCGGAAAGTTTCAGGGTACATAGTGATGCCTCGGTACGATATAATATACCGACCACCAATAGGTATCAGAGATCTTAGTACTTGTATTATTATTATCCCGCGGCTGATTGTCGGCAGCGCAGGCCTTCAGAGGTTCGGGGAATCCCCATCGCAACGACGCAGCGCGGAGCAGCGGGGGGGGGGGGGCGGGGCAGTGATCGGAGGAGATTTCCTTTCCCGTGCAATCGGCACATATTTTTTTAAGTACGAGCGGATCGATACTATTGTGATGTTGCTCCGCGTACGGTATAATCCTTGCGTCGTTGTCTTTGCAACACTATTATCTGTATATACTTGACGGGATTTTCTGCACTTTTACGTGGGGAAGATAAAATGTGGAATCCGTAGTCACCACGGCCCGATAGACGCGGAACGATAACGTACTTCCGTTGCGGCAGGTACGCGCTGTTGTTGCTTCCACTGGAATTAACAACCAGTATTGAGCAAAGGAACTTCTGAATTACCAATATTGAGCAAAATTTTTGCAAACATGCTTCCCATTATTTCCATTCATGCAAATTGGAATGAGTTAGCTCGGGCTCGATCCCGAAATCGGCAGAAACGATTGTTACACTTGCAGTCGATAGGAGTAATCTTGATTCGTCGGCGGGGCGCAGGATAATCCTTTGGACAATTCACAGGCCCTGGAGTGGTGATGATGCAGCTCTCCGGATGATTGTTTCCCCCGAAGGCGTCATAATCGCAGGTCGGTATAATACATATATAATGATAATAATAATAATAATAATAATAGTACCGCTGCAGCAAGGTCGCATTCTTTGGATCGCAAAAAGAGCCGAGCCGATTACGCTGGGCGCGCGCGGATCGCGCAAAAATTACTTGATTCGGCCGGAACGCGCTAAAATTGCCGGGGATCGAGAGCCTTGGTGGTCCGTGCAGGGGACTTCAAAGGTGGTCCGTCGTCGTCGTCGTCCGTTGTCCGTTCTGACGCGCGCGCGTAGCGGACGAGCGCAAATTACGCTTTGTTCCAGCTGCATGCGTCCGATGCCGTATCGCGTGAGCGTCCCCCCACCTCCAGCCACCTCTTACTCGCTTACCGCTCTCTCGCGTCATTTTCGCTACCGCATCCTCCGGAGTGCCTTACATATTATATACACACCTATCTCCGCGCGAGCGCTTTAATTTGAATTCTTCGCTCGCTCGGGACCCCGGCACCTGCCACCCGAGCGCGCTTTGACCAAAGATTTGATCAATCGTAATGTCGCAACTGCAGGCCTGCTGCTGCAGTGCCGCGGTAATCACTCAATTTGCTCGGGTGATTTTCTTCTCCCTCTCCCTTTTCTTTCTTTCTTTCTTTCTACATGCATATTATGCGCACATAAATATACTGTCCTTTGACGACTGATGGTCGTCTCTCATTGAAATTCACTCCAAAATACGTTTACGTTCCAAGAGAATATTATCATTATATTATGCGACCGTCATTTCCTGGAAAGACTGACTGTGATTGAAGCTGTTTTAATCTGGAGATGGTGTGTATAAGCTTTTAGAATTTTGACTAATCGTGCGCATTTGGTGACTGAAAGAAAATTATACGCCATGGCACCGAAACACGAGACTTTTAACCATCACGTGGTAAAAGTTTCCACCAGTTAGAAATTAATGTCCCAAAAATACATTTTGGATTGTAGATGGGGGAGCTACCATTTCTCACTTTTGTTCAATCCTGGTGTAAAGTTGTTGAACCATTAGCCGAGTTCCGTGGCTTGCATCCTCTCGAGCTTTCCACTTGTATATAGCTTCACCAGACTGTCTCCTCCATTAGTCACCATTCAGTGAGTGCCAGTGCCGCATAATTTTTCAGGATTTCCTCTAGTCGTCACGAGAGCGTTTTCCTCGGTCCTTTGGGACGGCGTAGCGACATTTTTGGAAGCGGATGATTACCCCAGTGACTGTCGACTCGCCTCATTTGTCAGGATAAAGATTTCCCCCAACAGTCGATCCTTTCTTCTCAGTAGACGACTTGTTTTTGAACAGTCCACGGCAAATGTTGGGGAAACAATTGTACAAATATTATCACCACCTCTATAGACTTACAAATATTTATTATTAAAAATTTGATTTGTACCACGGTATTTAAAAATCCATCGATATGGATGAAAAAAGTTTCAACCACTTTTTCAACACTTGCGTTGTAAAACATTAAAAATTGTAGTCATCGTACGCATGGATGGTTGACAAAATAATGAAGCAATGGGCAGAGAAAAGAAAAAAAAAAAATTGCCGAAACCCGGGATTGAACCGGGGACCTTTAGATCTTCAGTCTAACGCTCTCCCAACTGAGCTATTTCGGCAGCTGAGAGGAGAGTCGGAACGGCTACTCATAGCCTGTGCGCGCTAGGTTGGCTGGCTGGTCGCTATTTTACTCGCTTGAACGTTATTTTTCGATCATTTACGATTGTAATAAATGTATAAAAATTTGTAAGATCAATTCAGTCTGAGATATCGTACTTCAACGAGTGCGAACGAATGGTTACGATAAATATAAACGTTTCACAAAGTATAAATTAATTCGAGTTGGATTTTATCTAAAAATATAGCTCGAGAAAAATAAAGTATATAAAAGCTATCGGTGTTGAGAATGAAATTCCGAGAGGCCGTTATTTTCGCATTAATTTTTTCCTTGACTCATCCCCTGCCACTGCTGACTTATACTCTCTGGCATTCAATTTATACGGTTTCGTACGATTTCAAAAGTACCATAATCCAGCAAGGTGTTACCGAACGCCTGCGTTCTTGTAAAAAATCAAGCGAGCTACTGGAAGGCACAAAAATCAGGGACCACCTTGAAACTGTGGCCAATCTTAAATTGGCCGGGATTATGAGTCTCTGCGCCAGTCCGGCGTTGGTTGTAATAACCCGGGATCTCTAAAACTTCGGAGCTTTGAAAATCTCGTGCCCGTTATACTGTCCGGTTGAATAAAAGAAAATCCGCAAATAAGGTCTCTACGGGTATTATTAAAATGGAAAAAAATACGCCGATATCGATATTTAATGATTATACGCTTGCGAAAATGGCACTCATTTGAATATTCAAGTGTTCCAAAAACAAAAGTAGATAGAGAATTAACTGTGAATGTTGCAAAGAATTTCATGAACAACTGAACTCTGTACCAAATAAGATAATTGTCAAAGAAAATAATCGCTGCAAGAAGACTGCTGGACGTAAAAGTAATATCCCATTGTGACCGACTTATAATATTGGTATCTCCATAGTCTACCTGTGTCGATCGTTTGCTTGCGTTTCATAAAAACTCAAAGTAAACGCTCTAAAGGTGTCGTTTAACTACACTTGAATTTACCGAGTAATTTGTTGCAAAAAAGTTTGTTAACGCGTGAGAATGAGAAAATTGTCCTACGCCGGCGTGAACCGAACGCTATCGGGGTTTTCCCTCGTTGCACAACAAATAAACCGTTCCCCCAATAGTTTCCCAGAAGCAGATAGGCAATCTTTCCGTATGAAAAATTCGCAACAGAGCAATCTGCGCGGAAAATCTTGCGAACGAGACGCGAGACTCCCGGCGGAGTAATAGTGTCCGCTGCGGGCTCGTTTCCGCGGATTACGAGTCTATTATATACTTACAACGCGTAATGGCGAGTAGGTGTGTATAATATAATATGGTCGGCGCGCGAGTTGTACAGCGGCAGAGGAGCCGAAATGGTAATTATTGCGAAATCGACAATTTGCGCGCTGCATGCCTCATCGATTATTCACGATGATAATTGTCGGTGCGCTCGGTCGTGCGAAACACAGAAAGCGCCTCACGATTGTAAATACACGTATTGGCCATTGAATGCGGGGGGAAGAAAAAAAAATGCCGGATAAACATAATTTTTCAATATAAAAGCGTTGCAGGCCGAGCAGTGAGCTTTTGCTTTGCATAATCGCCCCGGCGGCCAATCGAAAGAATTCATTCGGAGTAACGTGTGTGGCTCGTCCGAAGCCGCGCTAACGGCTCGTTGGGAATTCACGCGGACATTTAAAATTTGCTTAAAAGCCTACAATAATCTTATGATGTACCAAAATCCAGCTCTCCACTTGCGAAAGCATATTCATGGCCGATTGAACAGATCGGACGCGTGGAACGACAACAAAAATGCACGATGAAAATCGTTGGCGTAATCATCGCGCGACGCCCTCGGCAGGAAAAAAAAACAGTTGTAACAGTATACAATAAATGATACGTTAGCGAGGGATGTGAGGCAATACAACAGCAGAAAGACGGTTTCGCGTGGCGGAAGGAAGAAGGGGGGGGGGGGGGGCCAACTTAAATACACCCCCCCCCCTTTGAAAAGGG
>JAPYYV010002931.1:0-19480 GCA_030522625.1 Copidosoma aretas
CACACTTGGCTCTTCCCTCGGTCTCTAATTAAATAAAGAACTATTAACCTCACTCGCTGTGCACTTATTTCCCGATCACCATACCGAACGTAATCCCACATAACAAGTCGCTTTAGCTGAAAGAAAATCATAAAATCACTACATATTATAAAAGATTTTGAAATAGAACGGTGGCATATTTATAAAACGTGTATATAGTGCGCGAAAAATGTAATGAGCATAAATAGATTAAATCGAAAGAATTATTATACTAATATGAGTTTATAGATAATCTTATATTATAGCAATATAGATGTGATGAAATTTATTCCAAAGTCCGATTATTTGCATGTTTGTTTTAGCTTTTATGGTTTTCTATGAGTACTTAAAATAGACTGAAAATTTTTTCTAAAAAAGAGCAAGTGAGTTGACCCAAAAAAAAATTACTGTATTTGTTCTATATAAATGCACTCGGTAATATATGCTAAGGTGAATTTGATTATTTGTTATCTAAAATCACAGTACATCAAGTCTATGTGTCTGAAGTCCTAGCTAAAGCAATAGACTTTTTAAATATTCTATTATTTTATTATTTAAAAGTTTTTTTGCAAGTTGCATTTTCAGAACAGCATTATAAAGAGGAAAAAAATAAAATTATTATTAAATTTAAAAAAATTGAAATATATTTTAATGATAATTTTTTTAATTAAACGATGAAGCTATTTTAAGCTTCTCTAATAACTCAGAGAAAAATCGCTAATTTTATAAGAAATTTTACATATTTATATGATAATTTTTGATATGATTCATTTGATACATACATAAAATTGGGAGGTTAGCGAGCAGAGCGCGCAGGTGGGCGAATATACATATGTAATAAATACTATAAAAAAATAGGGCAGGATACGTAATGTAATTACACAGGTAGCAGAGGAACTAAAAATGATAAACCTACAAAAGTAAATCATTGCAAATTGATGAACAGAATTACCCAATAAATGAGCAAAAAATATGGAGTATAGGTAAAATTAGATAGTACTAAAAAAATAAAAGAAAGAGTGAAAGAATCAAAGACTAACGTAAAAAAGGTAAATGGAATGATAAGAGATAACAAAATTACACAAGCCTGAGAAAACTAAGCAAAGTAGCAGAAAGAAAAATTCAAATGAGTTTTAAAAAGCTATCAACAATTAAGACAAAAAAAGGGATGGCAATGAAAAAGAGGCACAAACGAATAATTTTAAAAATTAGTCAAGAGACAACAATTATACATATTATACGGAAAACAAAAAAAGGAGTATAGAAATCAAGGCAAAGACTAGAAGGATTTTTACAAGAATATATCCATCATTAAACAATAAAATGTCTTGGGTAAAATAACAAACAAAAAAGACACAGAAGAACACAGAATAATGGAAAACTGTTGCAAAAATCTGCTGATAATTTGGATGATTGATTAGACAAACACATTCATGGCTTATAGACGAACACACATACTATTGAAGTGTGGGAAATAGCAAGAACCTATCAAATTACCAAGACAGAAAAGAAATAGAAAGACGTTAAAACTACAGAGGAGTGGCTTTTTAAATGTTGCATACAAGATTTAAGCAATTATGATCGCTGAAAAAAGTAGAAAAACAGGTAGAGCAGTAAACAATGATGAAAAAGAGTTCGGCTGGCATCAGAGCTAAAGGAAGAACAAGATACCATATTTTTGTACCAAATAATTTTATTGAAAGTAAACAAGAGGAAGTCGTCAATAAATTATATGCTGTGTTTGTATACATCAAACCAGAATTCAACAACACCAATAGAGAAATTTCCTGGATCAAATTAGATTTAACAGGAATAGGTATAAAAATGACACAAATGTTGACAAAAATCTAATAAAGTAAAAAAAAAAAAACAGTTAATTACGGCCAAGGGCTAACAAATTTATTCAAAACTATGAAAGAGAAAAGGTAAGAGTGCCCACGAAATCTTGTACTTTCAAGTTTATTTATATAGAATATAGACGATAAGTGGATCTAAAATAATACAGGTGTGACAGTAGGCAAACTCAAAATTCACTGTCTTAAATTATCTGATGACGTTGGTCTTGGCACCTAGCATTTTGAAGACACAAAATTTATACAGAAGGACTTAGACAGATAGGGTCCTAAAAATATACTGAAAGTAAAAAAAAAAAAAATGTTAATTTTTAGGAATGAAGAAGGAATAGAAACAGATCAGTTCAAATTGAAATTGGATGCATTGGAAGTTTAAAACTAGAACATGGACCCAGGAGTGTGGTTCTCAACAAAAGAATTTCGTAGCACAGAGAAAAAACGACAGGTAGAGTGCAAAGGGCAGTCAGAGCTGTTTTAGGCTTAAGCAAAAGGGCTAAAGTAGAAAGTTTGAGTTAAGGATTATTTTTCATGGTTAAATGATAAAATTCAATTTACACGTATGTAGCGGATGATTGCGGAACAGAAAAAAAATATGTATACAAGATAGAAGGCAGATTGAAAATATAAAGTTGGGTTTAAATGCAAAGACACATGGATATATGGATATATATATATATATATATATATATATATATATATATATCAAGATTGAAGGCGGGCAGGGTAGGCATGGATTTGGGAATGGAAAAGGAAAGAAAAAGAAGAAAAAATGGGTTCAGGTTTACAAATATCATGTTCAGTTTAAATGCGAACAAATTAGAATATATATAAGTAATAGAGGCGGATAGGATTAGCCTAGAAATAGCCATAAGAAAAAAGGAAGAAATTTACTTCTTTCAAATAATAAGAATGGACTAGAGCAAGTGGCCTTTTTTGTGCTTGATAGAATCATTAACGGACTTAATCAATAAAAATCATACAAAAAAGGCAAAGAAGTGAGAGTAGTAAATTAGAAAGTAGAGAATGGTGAAAGGATAGGACGTATAAAAAGAGCAACGAGGAAAAATAAACTTGAGAAAATCAAAGATAATTTTACAAAGGAAGGGACGATTTTTGTCAATCAGGAAATACAGAAAAACTATATGGTCATTGACAACTCTATCATCCGTGAAATATATATATATATATAAAAAAAAAGAAATAAACAGAGAGAAAAAAATATAGTAAAAAGACAAACATGTAAATAAGTTTAAAAATTGTTAAGTGATGAACTGTAGGCTTTGCAATAAAAGAAAAAAAAGATTATAAGGCACATATTGCTATCCAAAGAGAAAAAACAACAGCAAATTAAATAATAATTATAATATCAGTTAGAAATATAGGATAAAAGATAATGCAGGAGAGATAATTTATGTAAATGTGTAAGATATTTATGTAAATAAATAAGGCAATAAAGAGTAAAGATTAAACGTTCAATGAAATATTAAACGTTATAAATTATAATATAATGTAAATGGAAAAAAATTCATACATGTTGAAGTGTGTTTAATCAATTAAATATAATATCATTATGAAAATAGAGTTAGTATTGATTTAATAGGACATGCATTTATAATAGTTATGAAACCAGAAGAGAAAATATAGAAGCATATAAAAAACAATATTATAAAGGAGAATAATAAAATAAAAATATACATTTATAATATTAGGTAAAAATTGGAAAATAATATCTTATTATAAACATATATACATAACAAAAAAAGGCTCACGACTGTTTCTGTGATAATAATGATTGCAAACATATTAAATAAATATACATATATATCAAAATTAACCTTAAATACCAATTAGAATCATTATCAGTAATGAATTAGTAACAATTATTTGATAAATCAGTAAACATTTTTCATGCATTGACTATATTTGTTCGTATTTGAATCGCATTTTTATGAGATCGCTTTGGTTATCTATGTTTGTACGCATATGAGTAATACTACCAAACTTTTAAAATAAGTGTTACTGATTAATTTATGCAATGTTCATGGATAAAATGAACTTTTATAAATATAGAAATTCGAAGTATTATGTTACAAATATTTAACACTTCTTTTTTAACGTAAGTTGTGTACGGCATATTAGTATTAGGCTCGAAAGTGTACCGATTCAGTGACTTTTCAAGTGTTAATAGGCGCTATTCTATTTCTTTTTGCTTCAATAAAAAAAAGCTATCTCTAGAATTTTATGAAAATCACAGGGATTTGTTATTTTGGGTATTAGATTTAGTAAATTTTACACCTATAAGCGTGCCTGGTACCCAAAAGATGTTATAACCATATTTCTGAGTGTTACCGATTTTTGTAAGAATTTACTTATTAACAGTATTTTCGGTATAAAAAAAAGCTATCAAATTTTTTCAATTTTCCAAAGCGGTAAATGTTTCTGAAGGGTTAAATAATAAGATATTTATTTATAAGCTTGCTTCCCAACATTTTGTATATTCTTAGGAAAATGACTCTTAGAAAAATAATATCAAAAGACTACATCGAGAATTTGTGTTGAACTAAAATTATGTGAATTTCAAAATCCTCAAAAAATTTACAGATTCAACAGTTTTAGCAATAATTGTAATGGCCAAAGCACCCAAAGGGTAGCAATATAGAAAGTTTGCTTCAAGCTTATTTTAAAGCTTTAATCAAATCCTTTAAATCATACTTTTATTTCTTTTTTATTTCTGCGTTTGTTTCAAAGTTACGGTCCATCAAAGATTGAGAAATCAGACGATTATAAATTAAGTGAAGTTTAAATAGTGTTTTTCAGTAAATTCTTCAATTTTTTACGTAAAAATAAAGCATCTTACGGAAAAGTTTATAGTAACATTTTATGGTTGAACTAAGCCAAAGAAT
Organism: Copidosoma aretas; assembly: GCA_030522625.1. Taxonomy (NCBI): domain Eukaryota; kingdom Metazoa; phylum Arthropoda; class Insecta; order Hymenoptera; family Encyrtidae; genus Copidosoma; species Copidosoma aretas. The sequence goes on from JAPYYV010002931.1 coordinate 4,775, forward strand.
ACGGTAATAACTATTGAATGACAAACATGTGAAGTTTTTATATTGTTGTTAATAATTTGTTACTAATAAAAAAAGGTGTCTCTATGACTACGCAGATTTTTCCCTTACATTGGCAGTGCATAGAAATAAGAAGTATAATTCTTATTAGCATGCATTGAAATTTTTCTCTTTTTCTATGGAAAATTGAAATGTTAAAAATTCGTTGGAATTACTTATATGTGTATTAAAAATAAGTTCTTGTTTTTAATATTCAGACATCAGAATATAAATATTGAAATATGGGGGTTGGTGCACGAAGCACGCACGGACGAAGCCCCACTAGTATATATACATACGTAAGGCGCGCGTTAGCTTGCTCACCGCGTCACGCGCGTTAATTACTTCGATAGTCTCCAAGACTTCCAGCGCTTCCAAATTGGGCACTTTTTCGCCCAATATTGAAGGGTGACGCTCCAAGCTTGATACATTCTGTATTCGACGTTATTCAAGTACTTCCAAGTTGGGAATATAACACTTTAAATTATGTATTGCATCCTTTCTATTATTTTCGAAATGCTGTACTACGGGATAAGGACAAATTTACTTCTAAAATAGACATGTCATAGCTCGACAGTGTCGAATTATTTTACCTCATAAAAGTTTGATGCTCAATACTTCCAAATTTCTCTCCGTAACAGGACCGTAATGTCTGTTTCGATCCTCCTTCCCTTCATATCCCGTTATGTAACGCATGCATTATAAGAATTTTAGGATGGATTCACAAACAAATTCTTCAGTAATAATAAACTTTTTAATAGGCAATAACAATTTTAATTCAGCACTACAATGATGAACTTAAAACTCTTCGCCGCAATTTTTCACTAATACCTAATCATACCTACGCCTGGTTTGTGTAAATATATCTACAAGGTCAAGTAAATTAGTGCTGCCAATCCAACTTCCCCGGTAAATTGCGCACGAGTTTTCAATTCAAAACTTATATACTGAATAACTTTTGCTATTTTGTCAGATTTAAAACCATAACGTTATGATAATATTGGTTCCCTGCCTTACTCCACGTAAAAGAACCATAACATCCGGTTAAACCCCTCTGCCCCAAAATTGCGTTACAAATCTAGTGCACGTTCCCTTAGCGAAGTAACTAGGAACGTATGACAATGTTTGTTTTAATGTTACTAAATTATTTATCAATAAAAATGTATACCATAAATTTATTGCATTTTTTACCAATATGAGAATAAGTTTTTTTTTCAATTGCTATTGACATATGATTCTAAATACATTCAATCAATGAAATATAAGAGATAATTTCTATATAAAACAACTTAAAAATACAAAACTTGAGTATAAAAAATTATTCTGTTACTTTTAGGTCCAGAGTTTTAAGATAAAAAATATTTTTATTTAAATGATTGAGCATGTACTATTTAAAAATCGGAGGAAATTTTGGAGAACCATGAAGAGTAGTACGCAGCCTTAGGGTAATATCTTTAAGTTCCGTATGGTAAGAAATAAACAAAATTATTAAAATTGTAACCATGCTTGATATATAAATCGCAATATCACACAATTGTTCAAAGCACTGCATTAAAATTATAAATACTTATCTCATAAGAAACTGAATCAAACACAAGAATGACAAAAAATTTTTACTGAAATGTAGATTATATGTAGTGTTAAATAACCAAAGGTAGCAAATATCACGCCACGGTGGTTATTAAATTATTCATAAACCTCACAAAACGTGCTCAAAGTTTTTTGGTATACATTGAATTATAAGTCACTCCTGACTAGTATGAAAGAACTAATAGCTTTTTAGAAAGACACATTAACAGAAATTAATGTGTCTCTTAAGTATGCATACGTATTTTTGTAAAACGCAGGATAAAATTCATGAAAGTTATAATCAGAAAAAGTACTATTGACTTGCTACCACTTTTCAAAATACAATGTTTTTCAAGAATAAGTACGAAATAGTATCTTTATCAAATTGAAAACAAGATAGAAACTTTTTAATAAGTACTATTGTTGGAATTCAAACGTAGATATTATTTTGTTATACTTAAGGAACCCTGTGTGATTTTTAATAAATGATAACCAAAAACCTGCCTTGCTGTACTTTGCTACACATTTAACAGCCATCATTTTTTGTTCGGATGAGAATGGATATTCTTGGAGACGAAGATACTTTTCGGAGATAGCATACATGCCATTTTTCATTCCTGCTATCAATAAAGCACCTTCCGTTGGCTGGCCTAATAAAGTATCATTTTGAATAAGAGCATTATTGCAAACGCACCCAACCTAAAACATCATAAAATAATATTATTTTGAACAAGGGTGTAATATAAATGGAACTAATGCTAGCTAATATACTTACTTCAAGCAAGCTATTGATAGCTGTTTCAGCAAGGTTATGATTATCGCAATTGCGTAATATAATTTCGCCATTAGCACTGTAGCCAGATCCAGAAACATCAGCAAGATAGTGTTCAGAAGTAATAATTACAATTACAGTCATTTCATTTTTAGTAATAGTGCCAGTTTTATCAGAACATATAACATTGACACACCCTGTGAAAAAATTTAGTTTAATGACAATTTTTCGATAGTATAACAGCGATGTGATGGAATAATTATTTATTTTACTTTTAGTATTATCATTAGTATCATTATCCTTGGTGAAAATTATGAAGAAAAGAATGGAGCTTATTCGCACAAAGATGGATTCAAATTATTTATGTACCGATTAATAGCAGAAATTATATTTTACAAAATATTGCTACTTTTTATTTCTAATATGTTACCGTACCCTTACTGACTATTTTTCAAATTTAGTGCTTATTTGAAACAGAAGATGTACATGTTTAAAAATAAAAACTTTTCTAACTTACTCTTATAATACACACAAGTATTTCGTAAGAAAAATATATATAAATATTTTTTATAGAAATTTATGTTATAGATAACAATTCAATGTAGGTGGAGCGCAATACATTAAATTTATCATTTTATTTAGTACTCGTAGATAAAACATTACATCATTCAAACACAGTTTAGATGATGTTACTTAAATTTATTTACTCGCGAATAGCCCGTCTAAGCTTCATATTAGATAGCTCTTCTTTTTCTACTCAATTTTAATGCAACAAACTCTTTCAGGTTGTTAGTAAAATACTTTTGAGACTGAAAAATTGGAAATTATGTATAAGACTAAAAAATAAACTACAAAGCAGAACATACTTTGATTGTATACATGATTAATAAATCGTAAGTATCCAGACTTTTCAGTAGTACATATTAATATAAACATTTGCTTCTACTATTGTTGTCAATCATGCAGACCGTGGAATTATTTATGCGTATGAGTTTGTTTAAAAATCGTACGCTCGCAATATTTTTATACAATTTTATTTTATGATAATACTACAAGACTAATTCATACATCGTTTATTTCACAAAATAAAGTCATGCATACTCACGATTTTTTAAATAAACGTGTTGTCTAGTCGAGAGATCTTTCGGTTATTTTTAAATATATCTTACGTAAAATGTTGCGTAAGAAAACAAAACAAAACAAAAACACGTTATGAGTTTTATTGCACACTAAAAAATAGATAAGAAAAACAGTTAAAGTAATTTTTACATAAAATTGTAGCTTTCAGGGTCATTAGGTACTAGTTTATTTTCATTGATCATTAATAATAATGTTATTATGAGGCACGCGAAGAAATTCAGTGCTCTGGGTCATTACATGGAGAAAATTTTGAGCAAGTAACGTGCGCAGATAGGAGCGCTACCAGCCGAAACACTGACTGTTTGGGAGGATTTCTACCTCCTTGTGGGCACATATCATGCCCAGTCACGGAAAGCAAACAACTCACTAGGCCGGGAGGCAGTCTGCTCGGCAGCCCTGCTGTATGACTGAAATTTTATACAATGCATCAAAGGTGCTGATGAGCACTCATCTACATACATATATACGCAATGCACGTATAAACTTGCCAGTTTCTATCTACACCTGATTTGTGTAAAAAGCTATTAGATAATTACTGCAATTCAGACGGTTACACTAATGCAATCAGCGGAATGATTTTTGCCGTGTGTTGTGAGCTTGCTACGCGCCAAGCCGTCGGCAGTAGTCGTGTCAAAGGTACAGGGAGCGCTGATTTTCTACTAGCAGGCTAGTTGGCTGCACAATATTGCCCAGTGTAGGTATTAGAAATTTCATTTTAAATTATATCGTTGTTAACTAAAACGCGAGGAAACACAGCACTTCAAGTCATTAGGTATTAGCTTTATTGTTATTAATAATACTGTTGATGATTAAAACGTGAGTAAATTCAGCACTTTGGATTATTACGTATCGGTTCTTTTATTTGAAATCATATCGTTATCAAATAGAACGCGTGGTAATATAGCCATCTGGGTCACCAGGTATTAGCTGTTTAGTTATACATAATACCGTTATTAATGAAAATGCAAAGCAATAAAGCGCTCTATGTCATTAGGTCAAGATTTTATGGTAGTTTCTATTTACATGGTACAGGGTTATTAGTTTCAAACAATTGCATGGTTCTAGCATATTTGAATTTGCCACCTAGCGTCTGTTCACTTTGGCACTGGCCGTCAGATTCAGTAATGATACATTTTACGGTCGAGAACATGGTTTTCTGTCGCAGTCTAGAGCACTAAACTTTAATATTCTTGCACACCTATAGCTACAGAAAGGTAACGCCCTATAGTATATTGCATATTACTTTTTCTATCTCTTTTTACTCTCTATCTTACTTCTAATGTTTAAACGTGTACACTAGGGTCGTCGTTTTTTGTTTTGTTTTTTCTTAGCTGGCATGGGAGAAATCAGTTCCAAATATTTAAAAACTCATGCGGAAACTGGACTGAGTGCCATCCGAACCTTTTTTGTCGTACCGCAAAGCACCGAAAGTTTTTTGTAAAATTTACATATTAAAAATAGCAAAAATTACTCATAACGCACATTAACTTTTTTATGTATTTTTGCTCTCTGAATCTAATGAAACCATTAGTCTTTGTCTATTCGTTATGTGAAAAAAATTATGAGCAAAAAATTGCAAAAAACGCCAAAATAAACGAAAAAGAGAGGAAAAAAAGACGAACAAATTCATCATGGTGATTGTACCTTGCTCTAAGGAGTGTTACACGTATTTTTATTCTAAAGAAAAAGTGGAAACCTATCATTTAACGTCCGGTTGTTTCCGTAGGTGCTCCTAAGCCGGAATCATGATCATTTCAAGTTATATAGAGAGCCTCCTTAATGAAAACGATAAATTAACTAAAAACGGACATCAGATAAAAACGACTTAAGACTTTATAAGCGAGGGGGTTAAAATGTAAGCTGGTAGAAAGACAAAAAAACTGATTCATAAGGGGGGTTCGTACGGTAGGGAGCGGAATAAAAAGTGATAACAATAATAACAAGAAATAAAGGAGGACTAAAGAGAACTGATTTATGGCTAAGCGATGATAAACAAAAATAGAAGAAGAATCAATTTAATAGATAAACAAGTTCTTTAGAAGCAAGTAGTGAAAGTCACAAAGTACAGGTACGATATCTAACATGAGAAGTTCAGTGCGTATGGTACAAATTGTGTAAATAAAAAGGAAAATTAGAACAAAAACAAAAATAAATATTCCAAACATTTCGCAAATAGTAATAAAGCATTAAAATTAGTAAATTAGACCCGAGTTATAACTGTATCTGGATAGCGGCAATTAAAAAGGGGAAAAGCTGAAAGATAAGTTGTAGTAGACATATAAATAGTTGTTCCTTGAGATGAAGTAGACAGATGAGATTAAGGTTAACCTATACTTTTATGAGATCGAAGTGTACAATAATACCGAGAATAATCGCATGCTAAAAAAGCTGCAGAAAATAATAGTGTAGCAGTTAGAAAAAAAAACGGTCTTAACTGTTAGAGATTTCAATGTAAAAACCAGTGGATGGCAAGTACATAACAAAGGTCAAAGAAAAATGAGCAGAAACTCTTTAGAAGAAACCGTGAACGGAGAGAGTAAAAGGTACTAAATTTTTTCGAGGTCTTAGGCATCAATATACAGGGTGTTTCGAAAATGTTCCAGGAAAACTATACCACGAGATTAAGCTTGTCAAGACGAACAAAAAAGCTTTTTATTAAATTTCGATCCGATGCGTGGTTTTCGAGATATTGTCAATTCGAAATCAAGGAATTTGTGCATCACATAACAGTCTACTAAAGTTTTATTAAGTACTTTTTTATAGTGATCATACATATTTTCAGTTGACAATATCTCAAAAACTACGCATCCGATCAAAATTTGGTAAAAATTTTCTTTGTTCGTCTTGACCAGCTTAATCTTGTGGTATATTTTTCCTGGAACATTTTCAGAACACCCGGTATAGAACGGAGCGACAAAAAGAGATAGGAATGAAATGTACACATACATGAGCGAAAACGGCAACTCAGTATTTCATCCGGCACTTGAGTTAGAAAGCGAAAAAGGTCAAATTGTTAATCAGTTAAAAGTTGCTCTAAGAATTAAATCAGACCATTTTTTTGTAGAGATATTTATAATAGAAAGAACAGATGAAAGAGAAAACGAGACAGAAACCTAGGATACAATATAAAACTAAATATCATTTAAATGGTTGACGGTAGAAACAATCAAAACAGTATTGAGATGGAGACGAAAGGATATAAATAAAGGACAAAGACATGCAAAAAGGATAATATGTACTTGTACAACAAATTCATTCAACAAGAGCTATGTAAACGATGAGCAAGTCACTTAAATGTAAACAGACAGACTGTAAAGTCAAAAAAATGCTTGTCGGACTTTTTTTAAAATCCTTTAAATCTGAGAAATTGAGGTACATCAAGCTAGCTCGCCAAAGTTTCATGCCACATACGCCTCCAGGTTTATAATTTGTCGCTAATTTATTGCTAATTTGTTACGTCAAAAGTAATTTTGTCGCTCGTTTCAGTGGACAGATATAAATAATAATGCTAGCTTGATATCAAACTAGCTCGCCATACATGCGTATCTCCAGTTAGAAAGCAGATAGCTCCACGGGATTTGCGCCATAATTTGTCGCCAATTTGTCGCTGAAAGATCTTCCTAATACCGATATTGTCGCCGGTTCCCAAAAAAGCCAGTAAACGTTTTTTACCGATCGACCTATCAAGCTGGCTAGCCATACATGCGTATCTTCGGTTAGGAAGCAGATAGCTCCACAGATACACTCCTGAGATAACACACGTTAGTGTGTCACTGCCACTTTTCTTTAAAAGTCAACACTATAACCTAAACAAAGTGGGAAATAAAGCCAAAATAATTACCAAAAAATTTCTTTTAACTGAAATAAGCATTTAGGGGTTTATTAGGTCCCAGATCAAGAATTAAGTGTCTGTTAATAAAAATTTTTAATGGTAGATAAAAAATGGCGGCCAAGAAAACAAAGTTTTGCATTATTTTGCTTTTTTCCATATTAATTGCTACACACGCGTATTTTTTTCATCTCTCAATATGAATTTTTCTCGTGTATTTTAAAATTTTAAATTGCGGATACAAAATGGTGGCCACAAACAACAAATTTTGCTTTATTTTGATTTATTCAACATAAATTGATACACACGCGTATTTTGTTATCTCTGATGACTGCTTTATATCTTGTATTTTACAATTCTGAATGGCAGATACAAAATAGCAACTAAAATCCGAGTTTTTATCCCTGAATTATTGTATTAGAAGTTTTATTTTGGAGTTTTTAATAAAAATGTTTGTTACTAAAAAATTTAAAATGTCAGGTACAAAATGGCAGCCAGAAGAATACTTTAAAAAAACATTTTTATAAACATGTCACACTTTATTTGATTCCAGTCATTATCCTACGTACCATAGTATCAACATCATCATAATCATCCTTATCATCATCATCATTATTGTTGTCACAATCATCATCATTATCATCCGAGTGGCAGGGCCAGGAAGAAGGACATAAAGTTAAATAAAAGGCCCATGTGTTGATTTATTAAAAGCTCTCTCTATATTGTATTAACTTCTACTTCTACAAAGCACTGCCACGTCTAACTCTCGTGTACATATATATGTATAACTACATAGTATCACGAAGTGTACTGCTGCTCAGTCTGTACACGAGAACGGACTCTACGAGACTGCATCAGCCGAGCGGCGCGGCGCACAGTGGGCAAATAATGACTTTTTTTGTTCAAAAATCTGCCTAACCACAATTTTTGACGTATCTCTGCCATTTTTTTGTATACACTCCTGAGATAACACACTTTAGTGTGTCACTGCCACTTTTTCATAATATTAAAAACCATAATCTCAAAAATTCGGGAAACAAAAAAAAGAAATTAAAAAAAATATATTTTTGCGAAAATCAATTTCTAGGGGTTTTTCAGGTCTCTGATCATGAACTAATTTTTTGTTTATAAAAATTAAAAATGGCGGACACAAAATGGTGGCCAAAATCTACGTTTTTCTCCATGAATCACTTTATAAAAATTTTTAATTTAAAGTTTTGTAATACGAATTTCACGTTTGTTACTAAAAATTTAAAATTTTAGATGCAATATAAATTGATACGGGTATTTTTTGTCTCTGATTACAAATGTATCACTTGTATTTAAGAATTCAAAATGGCGGATACAAAATGGTAGACAAAAACCAAAAATTTTGCTTTCTTTTGCTTTTATCCGTATAAATTAATACACACGCGTTTTTTGTCTCCGATTACGAATTTGTCTTTTGCATTTAAAATATATAATGGCAAATAAAAAATGGTGGCCAAAATCCACGTTTCTTTCCATAAATTATTATTATTAAATTATCATATTAATAGTTTTTCTTTTTTAGTTATTTAATACAACATTTATGTTTGACACTTAAATTTCAAAACGTTGGATACAAAATGGCAGCCAGGAAAGAGATACTTTAAATTTTTTATCATACAAATCTGAATATGTATAAATTTTCGATACCTAATTATATAAGAATGTTTGTTCGATAAAATTAAGCGTTGCATATAAAATATAAAAGTCACTTATAAAACAAATCCCAGAATAAAATACCTATATTATATAATTATCTGATTTTCATCTTTAAAAATTTATCTTGATAAACACAAATAATGTGAATATTATGTAAAGGGATATATAGTATTCTAAAATTCTTTGAAACTTACAATCCACTGATTGTCATAGTTAATAAAAACAAATATACATACACACACGTATATATACATATAAAATATATATGTATTAATATATTGTTATTAGTTGAGAACAGTTACAATATTTCACATGGAAATACACTTCCAATTATTTCAAAATTATTCTGAAAGTATCATATATGCAGCTTTTCTTAAAATAACAGTTACAGATAAATTATCTGTGTCACATAATAATACATTGAATCAGTAATTTTTTTTGCAACGGGATGAATTCCTATGCATAGAACTCCCAGTTATAAATCTACGAGTTTACCCTAAGCGAATTTCTTCCCATACAAAACCAAAGTCCACGTGAAATCCACGTAGATTCCCAAAGGGGGATTTCATGCAAAAATTCATTTGAAATTCAGCAATATGATCAGTTTGTCCATGTAAAATGACACTTGTATATTCCAAGATTCAACTAAAAGTAAGCGTTTATAGCTGGAATACCATGGCTTATCTAAAATCTTTCTTTGGACTTTCTTTTGTGTTCATCTTAGTTTCTTAGATTGTTAAATCGAATGTAAAAAATTGTTCGTCAAGTTCGCGATTTCCCAAAATGCAAGGGTTATCATAAACTTTTTCTTTTCTTAATTTAAAATATTGTTATATAAATGTGTGTTATAGCCACAAATATAAGAAATATCGTATTATTTTTAAAGTGTCTTTTGTATTTATCGATGAATACATAATTTAAATAAAGACGAATTTCATGTTTAAAAATTGTTAATATTATAAGGTATTAGTAAATTGTGACTTATTTTTTTTAGCTAAATACTTTAAAATTTACTCTTTCTTATTGTCCCTGACAAGTTCCAGTTATTGATTAGAATGGGTTTGTCCTCAATGTATTCTTTTAAATACATTTTTGTAGAGATTTATCTGAATTATCGTTTTTTTTGCCATTGCAAGTATTAAAATTATGATTTGTTATAAAAAGTGTAAATTTCGTATTGGACAACATCTGAAGAAATTTGTGTATTGATATTCATGAAAAAATAACGAAATTTCATATTTCGGCTGCCAATTTGTATATAATATTTTTGATATTTCCGAACTAACATGAATAATAGACCTTGGAAAATTCTGTGAATTAATTTTTAGTAACAATTAGTTTTAGAAATTTATTTACCTTTATTGTCCAATTTTTCGGATATCGTATTATTTCTTTAGCAAAAATAACAATACTCAACTGAACTGTTGAATTCTATGAGTGTCTGAAATAGAATGTTTGTGATACCAAAAAAGTAAGGGACAAGCAGATTTTTGAAAAAATAAATATTGCTCTTGAATATTATAAAATTCTTAAAAACAGAGTAGTTTTTATAAAAAAGCGCATGAAGAGTATCAACTGATATATCGTATGGTTGACATACGAATCAAGTACAGTAAAAGAACCCATTACTCTTTGTACGTATAGGACATTCCAACTAAAGTGAAACACGGAAAAATTATTTTATTCGTAACTGTCTATATAAGTTGTTTATATTAGGTAAATTTAATTTCCCAAGTTGATGAGCTAAAATCACATTTGGCTAATTTCCAATAGTCACAATTAATAGTTGTACCTTACCTCTACCGCAAGTATTAATATAAAACTGAGGGAATACATAGAAAATCGTGCAACTAACTAAAAAATAAAAGAAAAGTAATTTATATTATTTTCGAAGATTAAAAAATAGCATTTTAATATTTTTAAGAGAGATAGTTTCGTCCATTTTTTATGGTATGTATGATAATGACAGAAAGTAAACAAAGTATGACATGTTTATAAATATATTTTTTTTTTTAAATTGAAAAATTTTTTCTCAAATATTTTTGTACATGCAAAATTATAAGGCATAAGTATTTGTGATGTAGTCTTTTTAGATAAAAAAATTGTGTATTACTTTATACGGAACAAAGAAAAAAAAAAGAAAAATTTTTGGTTTTTGACTGCTATTTTGTATTCACCATTTTAAATTCTTAAATTCAAGAGATTTTGTAATCAGAGACGAAAAAAACGCAGGTGTAATTTATACGGAAAATAGCAAGATAAAACAAAATTTTTGGTTTTTGGCCACCATTTTGTATCTGCCATTTTAAATTTTATAAACAAACAATTAATTCACGATCAGAGATCTGAAAAACCCCTAGAAATTGACTTTCGCAAAAATTTTTTTTTTAATTTGTTCTTTCTTTTTCCCGATTTTTTGAGGTTATGGTTTTAACTTTTATGGAAAAGTGGCGGTGACGCACTAAGGTGTTATCTCAGGAGTGTATGAAAAAAAATGGCAAAGATACGTCAAAAATTGTGGTGTAGGCAGATTTTTGAACAAAAAAAGTCATTTTTTGCCCTCGGTGAGGCGTGCCAGCCAGCCCGCAAGCTATAGCCGTGCACAGATATAAGTGTAGAGTCGGGGGCCATGACTAACTAGCGTTCCGAGCATAGTCAGCAAAGCCTATACAACCCGACACATAGAAAATGGACTCAAATATTTCTCTAAAAAATGATAAAATTTTCTTTTTCAATCTTCGAAAAGAATGAAAATGACTTTTTTTCTAAAATTACATAATTAAGCGCATCATTTTCAAGTATTAATTGTGACTGTTCGAAATTAGCCAAATGTAATTCGAGCTCTCAAACTTTGGAAATCAAATATTTCTAATATAAACGACTAATATAAGCAGTTAAATATGGAACAATTTTTTGCGTGTTTCCCTTGACTCAGAATGTCCCATTCGTACAAAAAATAATTTGTTTTTCTTCTGTACATCATAATTATGTCAACCATATGATAATGCAGTTGATAATACTTATGCGTTTTTTCATAAAACACCACTCTGTTTTTAAGAAGCTTACGAAATGTAAGAGCAAAATGTATTACATTATTTGAAAGTATGTTGATTCCGGTGTGGCACGTCGAGCTGAGCACACGTACTCTGCGAGACGTCCGTGTTAATCTGTCAACTACAGTAACTAAAGGTAAAAAGTAAAGGTTTGAAAGTGAAAATAAGGAAGGTGAATCTGTGAGAAAGTTGCTGTAGTGAAAGCATAAAGTGAAAGGTTAAAAGTACGGAATAAAGGGTGGAAAAGTAGTTGGCTCGGAAAAGTATGGTTGAGATGCCGCCAAAAATAAGGAGAGGTAAGACAGCTGATGTTTCGCTGGAAAGTGAAATAGAGAAAATCAAAATGGCAATGAAAAAACAAAAAAAACTGATTAAGGACCAAGCCATAAGAAAAATTGCGATGCTGACAAAAGAATGGGAAGAGAAGCAGAAAAAAGAAGAGGAAAAATGGGAGGTAAAAACAGAAGGTTGGAAGGAAGAGCTGGAGACGCTATGGACAAAAGTGAGAAAATTAGAGGCAGCTAACGAAAGGGACGAGAGAGAAAGAACAAGGAATAACATAGTTAATGAAGGTGAAAAATGCAGAGGCAAGGATGTCAGACACGAGGTAGAGAAGTTTCTCGAAGAGCAGTTGAATATAGAGGTATGTGCTGTGAATGATTTCAAGATGAAGGAAGTGTACAAAGGATGTTGTATGACGCTAGTGAAACTGACGAGTGAGGATAAAAATAGAGCGATGAAAAGAAAAAAGCACTTGGACAAAGACGTTTTCATAGAAAACAAAATGACAAGAAATGAGAGGGAAATGCAGAAAAAAGCTATTGATTGTTGTCAGAGGTAATTTTAAAGAAATTAAAACAATGAAGGTTGGTTATAAAAGTGTGCATTTTAATGGTGTGTATTACAAGTGGGATGAGTGAAAAAGGCAATTCTGCGATTTCGATATCGGGAAAAGCATCGAGGAAAAAGTGAAGATGGCAGTGTTCAATAAAAACAAAGGCAAAGTTTAGTAGTTTGGCTTGTCAACGGTGCAAACAGGACAGCAAGTGAGGTGCTATCGAGAGAGGGCAGCAGCTGTGTAGCAAGTGTGGAAATTATAGTATAGTTAACTATTAACAATATAGTAGAAAATAAGGAAAGGACAAATAGAGACTTTAAGCATGGATTATGGCATTGATTTAAAGTATGGTTTTATAGAATAATGTCAGCGAGAGTAAAGTTTTGTATAAATTAAATTTGATTGGATTGTTTAGATTTTTAAATGTAAGCATTGTTTGAAATAAGATTGGGTGGTGTAAAGCCAATAAGCGGAAAGGTGTTGTTATTCAGATTTTTGATGATAGAGTATTAGTTTCACAGTATAAGTTCAGCGAGAAAAAGATTATGGAAAATTAAATTTTTATTTTTTGTGTAAGATATGGAGCATTTGAAGTAAAGGTTTTTTAATAAGTATGGGCAATAATAGAGGCTTTAAGTGTGGTTTATTTAATTAAAACATAGTTTCAAAAAAAAGTTCAGCGAGATGAAAGATATGTAAAATTTTAGTGCAAAAGCTGGGTTTTCAAGTCGTTTGTATTTATCCTTCTTCGAACATAAAGTACCTTGTCTTAGCCAGGTAGGCTGACAGGCAATAAAGAATTATTTTAAAATATGTTTGTCCTTAACTTTTTAGGTTTCATAGACATTTTATTTTAAACATTTCTGAAATGAGACAGTTTTGGTTATTACTGTTATATTTCCAAAAAAACAATATAATATCAATACGCGTGTGTATCAATTTATATGGAAAAAAGCAAAGAAAAGCAGAATATTTTGTTTCCGGCCGCCATTTTGTATCCAGCATTTTGAATTTTAAAATATAAGAGACAAATTCATATACAGAGATAAAAAAAAAATACGCGTGTGTATTAATTTATATGGAAAAAAGCAAAATAATGCAAAATTTTTTGTTCTTGGCAGCCATTTTGTCTCTACCATTTCAAGTTTTTATTAACAGACACTAAATTCATGATCACCTAATAAACCCCCTAATACATATTTTTGTTAAGAGAAATTTTTTGAAAATCATTTCTGCTTTATTTCCCAACTTCTTTAGTTTATAGTATTGACTTTTAAAGAAAAGTGGCAGTGACACACCAACGCGTATTATCTCAGGAGTGTATACAAAGAATGGCAGCGATACGTCAGAATACGTGGTGTAGGCAGATTTTTTAACATAAAAGTCCATTTTTTCCAACTGGCAGGTAGGAAAAAAAATTCAAGTTTCATACCTTAGTAAGGTTGTTATAACGATTTTCCACATCCAAAAAGCCCTTTTATGCTACTAATAGGGTAAACAAATTCAAATTTAATTTTCTTTACAGTTGTATCTCATAGAGCATTAAAAAAGCTTCATTTTTATCAAAAATTTTTTTGTTTACGTTATGACGTTTTTTTTTATCAAAGAAAATCCACGACATATCTCAGAAATCCTTCGATTTATTTCGATGATACAGGGCTCTAAATGTTTCTTTTTGTTTCCTTTTATATATATGGGGCATTCTTTGCAACTCGGAGACCCCCTACTCTCCAGAATTGGTTAAGGTTTTTCGGAACGTTTTTGGGCGGAAATCGTAGCTTTT
>JAPYYV010002932.1:0-21815 GCA_030522625.1 Copidosoma aretas
GCATACAGCTAAAAATACACATCATACAGCTAAATTTTTAACTATATTTTTAGCTATAATTTATAGATGTATTTTCAGCTGAAAATTTTTTGGTGGGCGCAGCCTCTTGTACTTTCTTTTAAAATGGCTAACGACATTATGTTAATTATATACACATAGTGTTCTAGTGTTCGGTCTCCGAGTCCAACACATCGTTCACATCTGCTCTCTCGTATAATTACTAATATAAGGGATACGTTAATTTAACTTGCGGGTATTCATTTCCTCAGCACCCCAAGCTGCGCATTTTCCATATAGCAGGAAGTTGTAGATAACCCGACCCCTTACTTTTTGGCACTTGACGTGGAGGCACGAGTTGTGCAAAATAAAAACAGTAATTTTTTTTTACGTTTTCATTGTCGGGGAGCCCCTATAGTGCAGTCCGTTGAAAATAAAGAGATACCGTGAGTAAAACAAACTGTGAAAAGCGGACGCGTGACTAGTGATTGGTAAAGAACAGTGAACAGAGGACACATGTGACTAGTGATTGCTCAAACGAGCAGCGAAAAGCGGACGAGCGTGGCGATTGATTGGAGGTGCTAACAGCATAGCAGCCATCTAGGAGGCGAACATCACCACGAAGTCGAACGAGGTAGAGCAAGGAATCAAATCTACGCTGCAAAGCACATTAACTCAAGGCAGTATGTTTTGGAACAAAGGTTTAACACGGCCACGAGAACAACCAGATGCAGCCAAAGCCGATCCTTTACATCCACTTGGAATTTTTTATTTTCCCCGCACAACTAATTTAATAAATAGACAGTTGCAGAACAATAAAACGGACCGTTAGTGACAAGAGTTATGAAAAGATAACAGCAGAACCTTACGCTCTAGCTCAATACGAAATAAAGATATGATACATCTTAAGTACCTACAACCAAATAACCAAATACACACGCACGCTTATAGGCCTTCGTTTTTCACTTTGCCATCCTGTCCCATAATGTATGTCCATATTATAAGCCACGCAAAAAATTACTTATACAAATTAAAAAAAAAAATTATGGATGGTAAATATTATATTTTTTACAATGTTAAAGTAAACAAATTTGCATTCGTGAATAAGAAATATTTTATTGTTTTTATACAAAGAACGAGTTGAGTTATTTTAAACTTAGGAAAAATTATTAGGATTTCTTTGGCTCGGTTTTACATCTTTTAACATTTAATGCCTTTGATATATCGTTAATAGCTTTTGTCGTTTCTTTGGCTTCTTTCATTCCATTCTTTTTTTCATCCAATAATTTTTTCCTCTCTGCTTAACCCATCTTTTTTCCTTGTGCTTCCAATTCCTTTTGTTTTTTCTGATTTTCTTTTTGAATACACAAATCCCAAAACTCATTTGACGTTGCAGCTGCTACCATCTTAGGCTTTTGAGATTTTTCAAGAATTTCTCTTTTCTTTTAGGTAAATAATCGGTGGGTAGTAAGAAACAATCAGACAAGCGTTTACGTTTAAAAGTACATGTAAGTAAATGAAAATATTGCAAGAAAATCGGATACTTTTGGAGTACAAGAAATATGGAAGAAAAAATAACGCTTGGAAAAACTTTCATGATTTTCTTTTTTGTTTTTGATTGGTTCCTGTTTGAGATTCATAATTTTATTTTTAATGTCATCCTTAGAAGATAATTCCTCCATATATTGACTAACAGTTGGGGTAGGATTGCTTAGTAATGAGGTTTCGCCCAAAAAATATAATTATATAAAAAATAGTGAAGTTAAACTTTTGAGCAAAAATATAAAAATATATGTATATACTTTTAGTGCATTTTGAAGTTGATTCATTAATTTTATTTGAATTATGGGTCAATCCACTCGACTGATACACATTGATAATTTTTTCTTCAAAAGAATAAACATACTCTATTTTAACATCAATTAATAAAGTAAAACTGTCACTAGACTCCAAATTATTTACTATATAATCATCAATCACAGGTGTTTGTGACATCGCTGAATCTTTAATCATATCCTGAAGTGTCGTACTAAAACTAATTATAGAACAAACAATGTGTGATTTTTCTGTCACCGGTGCAATTGGAATTTCTTGGTCGATAAGAACTACCTCCATGATCAAAGATTTATTAGTTGAAAAATTGCCTAAGAAAAAAAGCTCAATCTCTCGTTTTTGCAAAAAAATTAAATTTTTTCTAGTTTTTCAAAATTAAGTATGTCAAAAAAATTAAATTCTAGCAAAAAATTTGTCATATAAAAAGTTTAATAAAGTGTATGATAAAAATCAAACTGTTCTAATTAAATTTATAGAAAAAATGTAATAAAAAAAAAAATATTTGTTAAAAAGTGTAAATACGATTGAAGTACAATAAATAATTCTTTCGCCAAAAAAAATATATAAATACAAAAATTGTACAAATAAAATAAATGCAACCACTGTTGTTCTACTATCTCATGATGTAAATCAGGTACCAAGACTTTCTTATAACTGCGTAGAAGCAAATTCTTTATCATATTTCTCTATGCTCTTGAAATTTACATTCACATTTCCTTTCAGTCTTATCTAATACTTAACCAAACCTTCTAATTTCTTGTAACTATTCCATATTCCACTTGACTCAGATACTTTAAACCGTTATGTAATTGTTGATCAAGAGATTTTTTAAATTCTTCCAAAAAGCTACTACCTACTAGATGAGGAGCTGTTTCTGGTCTTGTTATGACTTTCTTTTTCTTTTTTTACTGAATACATCATAATCTATAGCATTTTCGTTAAAAGGCCATAATCCAGTGCACTTGAAGCCACTTCGAACAATTAAAGCTTCATCTCTCATATTCTCAAGTGTCACTTGAATAAAATTCGGAAAATGTTCTTTTCTCAGACAACTTATATTATTATCTGTTTTCCACTTGATGACAGTTTTTGACAAGCTTGCTTTAAAAGGTCTGAAGAAAGACACATCTAGCGGTTGAGATATGTGGGTTGAGTGAGGGAAAACCTTAATAGTTTTAATATTGTAATCTCTACAGAATCTTATCAGTGGTATAGAAGCATGGGATGAATGACCATCCAAGTAAATCACTATGGGGAACTCAAGCTCATCTACAATTGACCCAGGATAAAATACATTAGTTATGTATTCATAAAAAGTCTTGATGGTCTGCCAACCACTTTCAGAGTTTCCCAAGCCCCAATTACGTGGACAATTTATTAAGACTTTCTCTAGAATAGCACCTATATATTTGTACATTACTATAGGAAGGGCACGAGTGTCCTCAGCGTTGTACATAAACATGGTAGTGAAGTTTAACTTTCTCGTCACCATCAACTATCTTATACACTTTTTTAGATCTCACTGTGGTTATTACTTTTTTGGCTTTTGGACACAACTCTACACTTGTCTCATCACAATTAAAGACTTTAGAAGATTTTAAGGTGAGCAATATTTTACTTTTCAAAAACGACCGGACTCCTAAGAACGATTCTCTTAAATGCTCTGCAGTTACTCCTGCCCGTGCGTTGATTATATTTTATTACATCCTTATTGTGAGTTCTGGGTGACGTTTGAAAAAACCTTCTGTCCAGTGTCCTCCAGGACTTTTATTGGAAAACTTAGTCTTCAAATTTGATGATTTTACATACTCTTGCACACAATCTAAAAGTTCTTCTTTGTTTAGAGGGTTCACTCTCTCAGCCTACTGACATAAGATTATGTAAGTATGTCAAATCAAATACGGTAATGTACGATCCTTTAAGAAATTTTAGAACAAATTGAAACTTTAAAGATTTTTTAATTGGAAATTCCATTGTTTGTGAACTATCCAGCAGATCAAGTAATGTTTATGACTTCTACTTATACATAACGTAAACTATGTTTTGATGAATGTCAAGTATTTATCAGTGAGTCTACAGTTTGTACTATATCTATATAGTTGTCTGTCAAGCGTAACTGACCCAATGTCAACGTTTTTATTTGCTTGTCATTTACGCATTGCTTGCTCTCCTACTCTAAAAATTTGTAGATGTGTGGTCTGAGTGTTGCTCTTTTCATTTGAGTAAATTTTATTTTTCAAAACTGTGGCGAATTTTAGAGAAACGACAAAAAATAAAGACATATTATAACATGAAGAAAGATTTTTGGGCAAAAAATTATAGCACCATCAGCAAGAGCAGGTCCAAATCTATCGATTTTTATTTCTTTACAATTTTTTAGATTTTTCTTAGTCCGTACGAGCGAGTTAAACACAGTGTGCTTGAGCAAAAAATGCGCCTCACGCGCGAGGTAGTCCGATCTCGCTGGACGCGCCCATATACGGAAGCTTGAGGCGGGTAAGGTAGGCATGAATTTGGGAATGAAAAAGGAAAGAAAAAGGAGAAAAATATATTTAGATTTACAAATATCATGTTGGGTTTAAATGCAAACATACTAAGATGTATATGACGAATAAAGGTGGGAATCTAGAAATAAGCATAAGAAAAAGGGAATAAATTTTCTATTTGCACATAACAAATATGGACAAGAGCAGGTAGCCTTATTTATAACTAATCAAAGAATTAACAAACATAATAAATAAAAATAATACAAAATAGGAAAAAAAATTATAGTATATGAGAAAGTAGAGGATTGGAAAATGATAAGGTAGTTGACCCAATTACCGATGGGTACCCAATTCCTGATAATATTCACTTAAATTGAAATTTATAAAAATATTGGCCTGTAATCAAGTGTAAAAAGGATGCCCCATAACAAAAGAAGTATTATTATTGATTTTTAAGCTATATCCTGTATATTGTTTGATAGAATACGTCAAAAAAATATAAAAGTTCAGTCGAAATCGGAGATTCTACCGTTTGCTTAACTATTGAGGTATGATGATACCATAAAGTACATGATGAATACCATATAATATGGAAGGTTTTTTTGTTGTATGAGACATAGAGGATCAATAATTGGCTCAGATTGGCAAATCTAAAAAAGTAAAATACGATTTTTTTATTTGATGTTTATTTAATTTAATTATCAGCTAACCGGGTCGTACTTCAACAGCTTTACCCAATTCCTGATAATCATTCTACTTTGATGAATAACATTCATTATTGCACATAAACTTTTACCAAGCATTTTTTGTCAAAACGATTTCGTATCTCCATAAATTATTTAATGAAAAAGATCAAATTGTTCATATGATTAGTGTATGTATCAGTTACGTGACCATAGCCTAAAACTTGAAGCTTAATATTTCCCTTATACATTATACGATGTACGGCAAGTAAATGAACGTATTCGTGATGATATGGTTGGAATTATTTAATAAGAAATGAATAGTTAACATAAAAAGAGCTGATATTATGCGCTCACTTGCTAAAATTCACTTTATATAAGCTATCAGGAATTGGGTCCTGCAGTTATCGAGAATTAGGGCAGCTCTAAGAACGGTTATCGGAAATTGTGTCTTGTAACTATCTACTAATTAATGTTGATTAAAAAAAAAATTACTTATTACCGGACAATTTTTACCTCTCAATTGATAAGGTAAGGTCTTAATAACTTAATTAAATTTTTGTAATCATAATATCACGGTTAAAAACAATGTTTATTTTTAATTGAATAACAGGTAGCTTCTTAAGTTATCAGCAATTGGGTCAACTACCTTAGGATGTATAAAAATAGCTACGAAGAAAAATAAACTTGATAAAATCAAAGATAATTTTACAAAGAAAAAAAAGGCTTTTGTAAAACAGAAGGTACAAAAAAACTATATGGTAATTGACAACTCTATCATACGTAAAGTGTAAAAAAAAAGGAAAAAAGCGGAGAGAAAAAAATAGAGCTAAAAGAAAAAGATATAGTTGAGTTTAGAAGTTTGTAAGTGGTAGACTGTAGGATCTGCAATTAAAAAAAAAAATAATAATATCAAGCACATATTGCTATATAAAGAGGAAAAAAAAAACAATAAATGAAATAACAATATCAGTCAGATATACAGGATTAAAAGATAATGGAGAGATATGCAGGCGGGAGATGATTCATGTGAAAATATAAGATATTTATGGAGGTAAATAACGGACAACAGTCAAGTTTAAAAGTTTAAAAATATGTTATGCGTTATAAATTATAATATTATGTAAATATAAAAAGAAATTTTAACATGTTGCTGTATGTTTAATCAATTCTATAATAACTCTATAGAAAATAATATTAGTACGTATTAGAAATAAGAGAATACAAATTTATGATGGTTATGAAACAAAAAAAGGAAATGTAGAAGTATATAAAAATCAATATGCAAAAAGAAAAAATAATAAAATAAAAAATTCACATTTAAAAATATTAAGAAAGAATTTCAAAATGATACCTTATTATGAACTAATATGCATAACTGATTCTAAAGTAATAAAAAATAACAAAAAAGGCTCATAACTGTTTCTGTAATGATGATGATTGCGTAAATATTGTATACATACAAATATGTATCAATATTAACCTTAGATACCAATTAGAGTCATTATCAGTATTGAATTATTAACAATTATTTCATAAATCAGTAAACTCATTTCATATATTGACTATGTTCGTTCGAATTGTTAGCAAATCTTTATAAAATCGCTTTGGTGATCTATGTTTCTACGCATATATGTGTATTAAAAAATAAACTTCTGTATTTATTATTCAGACATGAGAATAAAAATATTGAAATTCGGGGGTTGGCGCGCGGAGTACGCAGGCGGTGAAGCCCTAATAGTGTATACATATGTATATAATTTTTTCTATTTAATATGTGAAGAAAACGCGAGAAAACTCGGTTTTTTTCGAGCAGCGCTATCTATGGCCTAACCTTACAGTTGTACTGTGACAATTTTTTTTTTCCGGAGGCACAAAAAATTTATCAAAGAAAAAAAAATGTCAGTCTTGCCGGAAACTTTTTCAACTTACTAACTTCAAAATTATACTTTAAACTATCTTTAAACTCTTTTAAAATATTTTTAATTATTTGAGTGGGAAAAACTTCACGGAATAATATAATTTTTTTTTTCCTTTTTTTTCAAGTTTGTCGGCGAAAAAATTCTGGAAAAAAAACGTTTTCCCGCTTATTTTAAAATATTCGAATTTTAAAATTACCACTGTAAGTAGTCACGTGACTCAAAAAAGCTTAAATTTGGTGTGGAATCTAATTTTTTAATGCTCTATTTATTCCTACGTATTGAGACCAAAATTTTTTTCTACTCTCACACTTAACGTGGAATGCCCCAAGTACATAACCTTACATACGTATAAGTAGTTTCACATGCATGAAAAATAATAATTCACCCCGAAAACCATGAAAATGACATGTAACTTCTATGTAATATTATTAATCATGGATTTTTGCCTATGTGGGTGGTTGTAGGGGGGGGGGGGGTGGTTGAAATATGCAAGCGACCCCGAAAACCATGGAAATGATACGCAACTTCTATATAATAAGATAAATTGACAATTTTTGATAGTGTGGGTGGTTGTGGGAGGCGGGGCTGGTCAAAATGTGCAAATGCAGCCTTGGATTCGTAATCAGCGACTCCGAAAACCATGAAAAAGAGTCCGATCTTGCTTCAGACGCTGAAATTTTTATCATAACTGGAATCATGCAGACCGTTTTTTGTAGTACATCAATTTTGTATCTCTGAAGACATTGATTCACCCTCATTTTTTTTAAACTATTGGTAGCACATAAGTTAACAAGTGACTTTAATAACTTTTTGCACTTTGAATCTTTACTTTATCTTTAAAATTGAGTTGAAGCGCGATTTTTGTCCAAAATTCGAATCTTTCAGCACATTGTGCGGCGGTCTCTCACACTATGTAAAGCCGCAATGACTCTGCTTACGGGACTCGCACGGTGCCGCAGCCAGCGCGGCGGTCTCTTGCAGTGTATTAAACCGCAGTGGCTTTGCTTACGGGACGCTTACAGTCCCGCAGTCGATGCATCACTGAATACCGCAGTATAGAGCTAAGGCAGCTCTACTTGCAGCTCTTCTTAGGGTCCGTGACCGTTTCATTGCGGGCTCTCCAAGTATAGAACCAAGGTGGCTACACTCGTAAAACTTCTACAGTCTTATGGCTGTCAGAATCTGCATAGTACAATATATCGTGCTTTGGTAGTCATTTGTGAGACCATCAACGTTTTATAACTTCATGTTCTCACTCGTGTTAGCGATATGGGACCTGAGGGTTACCATTTGATTCAGTATAGCTAGTAGGGTAGTCTCCTTACCTGTATAGCATATTAGCCCGGGGTCAAACCATACTGTTCATAGAAATTTTCGGATGCTTCGTATATGAATGTTCTTTACGTAGTATACAAATTATCGTTATTAAGTTTATTACAGATTATACCCGCGTATACCTCTTCCCGTGCACTTCTTCTACTTACAACATGGCTAATCCGGTGCATACTTCAGAGTATATTCGCTGTGTGCAGTAATTTAAAACAGCGCCCCCTGCAGGGTGAAAATTGGCAGTGCATGATAACACGAGTACATAGTCTTTTATGGGCTGCGATATTCAACAGCCTTTTTTGCAATTTTGACGCATCATTGACAATTATAATAAGGGTTTTTAGTGTCGATAATTTGTTTCAAACATAAAAACAATTTTTTTCCACTGTCAAAAAAAATAATGAAGGCGTAGAAAAACATTGTTTTATGTTAATAACTAATCGTCTACGCTGTAAACCTTCATTTTAAATGTAACAAATGCGTTAAAATTGCAAAAAAAAATTATTAATTATCGTAGCCCATAAGAAGACCATGTACTTGTGTTATCTAGCACCGCAGTTTCTTCCCCTACAGGTGGCGCTGTTTCATATTACTGCACACAGCGAATACTACCTGCAAGGAGCATGAAATACTCAAAACGTATAGTCATGCAGGCAAGAGCAGTAAAATAACATGTTCTCTCTATCTCTCTAGCCAAGCTATGATGGGCCGAGCCAAACATGCAGTTCAGAAAGGGAACATGCGTTTTGGCGCGACTTGGCTAGAAAGAAACAGCATGCACTTTTACTGCTATTACCCGACGACGCTTCTTAAGGTGGCTCACCACCCCTATGTAGCACATATTTTAAATATTTTATCACAAATGTTTGTTTAAATTTTTGAGAAGTGTCACTTGACCGGAAAATAATATAGTTATTGCTAAGTATGATACGATTTTTTTCATAAAATTTTGTTGTTTAATTCTTCCCATTCTAAATCTTACAAAAAAATTCAATTAATTACCTCCATCTTTATTAATTAACATCCGATGTAAAATTTTTTGTGTTCATTCTCTTCCTTGAACAAATCCATTGCCAGTCACCACGGAAAAAATTGCAAAAACTTGGATAGGTTTCCTAAAAAATTCAGTTATTTATATAGAAATACGAAAAATAAATGAACAATTGAATTTTCTGGGAAACCTATCCAAGTTTATGCAATTTTTTCCGTGATGACTCCCAATGGATTTGTTCAAGAAAGAGAATAAGACCAAAAAATGAAAAATCAGATGTAAATTGAAAAAGATTAAGGTAATTTATTGATTTTTTTTTTTTCAAGCTTCGGTATGTGAATAATTTAACAACGAAATCGTAGAAAAAAGTAGCATATTATGTAGCACTAGCTATATTATTGTCAGGTTAAGTGACACTTAACATATCTTTTCATAAACATCTATTATAATAGATTCAAAATATGTGCTATATAGGGGTGAAGAGCCACCTCAAGTACTGCATGCTTCTTCCAGGTATAGTATACATAGAAATATTATAGATAGAGGAGAGTAGTGAGCTACGATCCGGGGACGTCGGTAGACAGAGAAAAAATACAGCGGTTTACATGCAACTAGCTCGCACCTCTTCGCTGATTTGTTGACTCGAAGTGAGCGAGGAGAGATATAAAGGAGAAAGCAAATCAGCGAATAGGTGCGACAGAGATGCTGGTAAACCCATATCTTCTTTCTATGTCTATCGACGTCACTATTCCACTTACAGTCAACCCAATACCTTCCCTCCTCTATCTATAATATCTCTATGATAGTATATGATCTGATGTAAGGTTCGTACAAGTTTCAACATATGTGAGTGTCAATGCATGGATTCCAAATCAGCTTCTAATAATTTAGTAATTTGCTACACATTGTCTAATGCTTTCACATTTTTTAAGTGTAACCCGCAAAACTTTTTTTGTCCTTTGCTATGATAACACATGTTTAATATATTTTGCAAATGGTGGCACCTTTCAATAACCATCACATGAATCTGGCTTAAAATTCCTGCAACTTATTTCGATGACCTAACTAAAAAGATTGTGACATATTAAGTTGGTTGAGGTAATTATTTTATATAGTCTAGGTCATTAAATGATCCGATTTTTTAAGTTATACTTCTATAGGCACGTTATGCAGGAGAGTAAATCACTGATTTCAAGATTTCCTCTCTCTCTCTCTCTCTCTCTCTCTCTCTCTAAAATGTGTGACAGAAGTGAATTTGAATTCCTATTCTCTCTCTCTCTCTCTCTCTCTCTCTCTCTCTTTCTTTCTTTCTCTCTACAATGTGTAACGGAAGTAAATTTCAAAAAAAAAAAACTTTCCACGAGATTCGAACTCTCGATCTTCCGCATGTGAGCCGAGCACCGTACTCATCTTGCCACAACCTACCTCTTTTAGACTATGACTTTCACTGCCTCTTATAGTGTGGTTCGTAACTTATTCTTAATTAAAATTTTTATTTACTGTTTATCAAGTAATTTGTTTTTAGATACTTGATTTTTTATATACTTTTATAATAAATAATTTATTTAATTAGACAATGTTTTTCTAAACTTTACAAGCAAAGTTACTGAATTGATATCGACGCCTCGGACGAAGAACCGTACACCAGCGGCTCCTACGAATAACCGTACAGCTCGAAACTTCCAACGAAAAACCGTACGCTTCGCTACTATCCGACGATGAACCGCACAAGTAGCTACTTTCCGACGAAAAACCGTGCCCTTGCGTTCCGACGAAGGCTCGTACATACCGATACTTTCCGACGAAAGTAATGCTCTTATTATTTACTGGTGACATAGTTCTATTATTGAGTAGTGTTGTCGACCAATTTATTAAAGTGTGAATTCGATTAAATTATGTGTAAGAAACTCTTTCATATATGTATGTTTTGGTACAGAAACAAAAGCATGGATAATGAGCAATCCAGAGCGCTTGCAGGCCTCGTTTGGTAATCAATAAATTGTTATGAACAAAATATTATTCACATAAACGTAGTTACCCAAAGCACTTACTGGCCTCTGCTATCAATCAATAAATTGTTATTCTCACAAGCACGTACACCAAGTGCCCCAGAGCGCTTACTGACCTCGTTTTATTAGCTAATACATTGTTATTTATATCACAAAAACTAAAACTGGGTAACCGAGAGCGCTTACTGGCCTCGATTATAAATCAATAAATTGTTATTAAAGCAAGCACGTATACTGAGTTACCCAGAGTACTTACTGGCCACGTTTATTGGTAAATAAATTTTTATTTATATCACAAAAATTAAAACCAGGTAACCCAGAGCGCTTACTGACCTCGATTGATGAATAATCAATAAATTTTTATTAATACATAAGCACTTAAACCAAGCAACCCAGCTCATATACTAATCTCGTTTGTTTTTTGCAAAATTATTATTTATCACGTCATAACTAAATCCAAGTAACTCAGAGCGCCTACTCGCCTCGTTTCATGATATAGAAATTATTAACATATAATCACTTAAACCAAATTATCCAGAGCGCTTACTGGCTGACTTTGTTTACTGAACACATTTTTTTTATAACGTAAAAACTAAAACCAAGTGACTTAGAGTACTTACTGGTCTCGATTGTTAATTAAAACATTATTATTTATTACATGAAAACTCAAACCAAGTATCCCAGAGAACTTACTGGCCTCGTTCACTATACAAACATTATTCATAAAATAAAAAACAAAATTCATTACATAGGGTGCTTATTAGCCTCGTTACTATAAAACTATCATTTATAAGATAAAAACTAAATCTATACGACACAGAGCTCTAGTACGTCTAGTTTCTTATTTCTAAAATTATAATTACTGTTATAAATAATTAGTTTTCATAAACAAAGAAAGCCAGTTAGCGCTCTGAATCACTTGGTTTTATTTATTATGTTATTAACAATTTATTAATAATATTTAAAAATATAGTAACATGGCATATCTTAAACGAGAAGCAAGATACGTCAAAAATAACCATTTTTATGGGTTCTCTAAGGGGACAAAAACATCGCTGCGCACGAATATAGTTTTTGGTCCATATTAAAACATAACCCTAATCAATACTATTTGTATTGTATCATTATAGAAACAATGTTAAAATTTCTGAAAAATGATTATAGTACCATTAGAGTATCATTAGAGATACGCAAAACTGATTTTTCATGCTGTATAACAACATACTTAAAAAATTTGATGTACGCCATAGCTTGGACTGAAAGCATGATTGGTCTAAAATAGTAATTTTAAGTGGTATTTCTAAAAGCCAAAAAAATTATTGTGCATAAATAGAGCGGTTTAGGTAGCTATTAAGAAATAACCTTAATTATAACGTTTGAATGTACGTTACTGAAATAAAGTTAAACAATGTGTAAAAATTATAGTACATACACCAGCGTTGCAAATTAGTAAATATAAAATTTACAAGGGCCAAGTCTTGTTCTTTTTTTGTTCCAGGATATAATTTGTATATTATTATACTATAAAGTACTTGTACATTTTAACATAATAATACTGATTGTACTCGTCTACGTAGTACTATGTTTAAATCTCGTATAGTTTGGGTATAATATAATATTAATTCAAAATTCTTTGTTGCTATTTTGCTGAAATTTTTACAAAATGCAAAAAAATTGATGAAAAATCCAGAAAATTGCAGAACGGGAATTTTGATACTAGGATCGTATGAAATAACGTTGAATCTGTGTTGTAGTGATTATTTTATAACGATCAAAAAGTAGTGCCATACATACGATTTAACGTCAGAACGCAAAGTCATGTACGACTATTCGTCGGATAGTAGTGGCGTGTACTATCCTTCGACGTAACGCAAGGGCATGTACGGTTTTTCGTCAGAAAGTATCGGTGTGTACGAGCCTTCGTCGAAACGCAAGGGCATGTACGGTTTTTCGTCGGAAAGTAGCTACTTGTACGGTTTATCGTTGGAACACAAGGGCGTGTACGGTTCTTCGTTGGAAAGTAGTGGCGTGTACGGTTCTTCGTCGGATAGTAGCGACGTGTACGGTTTTTCGTTGGAACGCAAGGGCGTGTACGGTTTTTCGTTGCATGTTTTGACGGGTACGTTTCTTCGTCTGGGGCGTCGATATAAAGTCTTGTTTGAAGATTGAGTGAGTAAAATTTTAAGTCATGTTATAGTGTATTTTAAACAATGCCAACGCTAAATGTAAGCAAAATGTTAAGTTCGTTGGGCGCAAGAGAGGGTGCGCGGTGAAGGGGGCCAAGCTGCGCGTGCCGGGGGGGGGGGGACACCCCGTCCCTCGCCTCGCTGAATAATACTCCCGACCTTCCTTAATTTTTAGAGGTTTATTGCCTTACAGTTTCATGACGTCAAACATTCAGTCAAGATGTCATTTTATCATATTTGAATACGCTTTGTCCGATATCATTATATCTCGTCACCCCATTCAATATGATTTCATCCTGTCACGCGATTCAAATGATTCTATCACGTCGTGCAATTTATTAAAGTTATATCTCCGCAAGCGATTCTGCTTACATAGTTTCATTTCAGTCAACTATGAAAGTATAATGATGACGTCTAAGACTAGAAGAATAATAACGTTTGAGTAAGTATGAATTAATTGCATAACTAGACATTACAAAATAATCTGTGTAAACAACTGTTAACAACAAAAAATTATTGAAAAAATCATCCATCTTATATTAATTGTGTGGGGCTCTCAAAACATTAAGGTGACAAAGTGATAACCGACACTGTCGATCTTACTGATATCAGTAGAAGTTGTCTGAAAGATACGGTATAGATATCAGTACAAATGATATCATGTAAGAGATATGATATGGTTGACTTCCCAATGATATCTGTAAGACGTCGTTTAATGACTACTCTAAGATATTGCTTTTAATGATATCATTTTGAGTGTTATCAAAAACTTATTAAAATCGAATAACACCTCAATTATCATTTTAAAAGATTAAATTACAACATTAAGATAACTACAATTATAAGGAAAAAAGACAACTAAATTCATAATTAGAAAGACATCATTTTGATGTCTTTCCAAATTCATATAACACTTTAATACATATTTTAAGCGAAAGCGTGTTACAGCAGGCTTGGTGCAGTGGATACGCGTGTCAGCTCTAAACGCGACTGATCCAGGTTTAGTTCCCGATGACAGCAAGATTATTTGTTAATAAATGATTAATTTAATTTCAGATATCCAGCATTTTAAAATATGATTTACTAAATAACTTTGAATGTTATACGACTAATTATCCCTAAAAATGAGTTCCGCAATCACTGAATAGTTAAAACAATGAACGTTTCACATTTACTAAAACATAGAAACGAATATTAAAAAAAAATGTTATAAATACTTTTTTTGTATCGTTTAATTTGGATAAAAAATGTTCTCATCACCAAAAAGAATATTTTCAAGTTTGTCATTTAATAAGTACATGATTGAAAGAAATTAACTTTTTTTTATTATTTAAATGCGAATTATATACAGTATAATTTTCTCATTATGAGTCGATATTTAATAATAATGATTATAAAATAATGTACGGTGGCACAAGAAACACCACTGCCGATAATATATAGACAAGATCATAACAGTTATCAAAATGTTGTCAGTTTGTTATCAATAGCAGATGTCTTTTACAGACAGCTGATATCTATACGATATGATGGCAATGGAAATTTGGCGTCAATTTTACAGCTACACGACGTCACTCTGACAACTAATCCAGATCACCCATTAATTCAACGATGTTATATAGTTGTCTTTTTGTTATCTAAATGTTTTGTGGGATAAATACGAATCCAACAGTACCACGTTTTTCAAATAAACGGAGATACATACAAATACATACATACGTACGTACATTACATACATACATACATACATACATACATATGTACAAACATACGTACATGCAAAAATCATAACCCTCCTTCTGATACAGTCTGATGAAAATCCCGCAATCTATAATACAAGATCATTTAAAAAACAATATCTAAGTAGTTAGGCAACTTGAGTCAGTGGCTTGGATAGGAGATAATGTTTCCTACCGCGAAAAAAATCGTTAAGATAGTTGACTTTGTTAAGGTTTGCTATGTATAAAATATAAGAAGAATTCACGTGGAGTAGCCAATCACAAAGAAGAACGCAAGCGTTAAGGAGAATATACATTTTGATAGGTTTACCAGCTTTTGATCATTCTTATTGTGAATTTATAAAATTTGTTATTAATCTGTCAAACCAGCGTAGTGGTGTGTACGAGTATATATATAGAATGAGATTCAGGAACTTTTTTTCGTTTTTACAAACAGTATTAAATATGCAGGACAAGCATGGTAAAAGTTAAACAGTTGCTTAGACTCTAATTCAAATGACAATTATTTACTAACAATGCATTAATTCATCAAGATATGCCTACTTGTATAATTATTATTATATACTTACTCAAACATCGTTATTCTTCTAGTCTTAGACTAGTGCAGGCGAGTTAGCGGATTAGACCCCATATTTTCAAA
The DNA here is from genome assembly GCA_030522625.1 of Copidosoma aretas. Taxonomy (NCBI): domain Eukaryota; kingdom Metazoa; phylum Arthropoda; class Insecta; order Hymenoptera; family Encyrtidae; genus Copidosoma; species Copidosoma aretas. The sequence goes on from JAPYYV010002932.1 coordinate 15,816, forward strand.
AAAATCTTACGGACACTTTATCGACGGGAAAGTTATAAGAAAAATAACAGAAATAGCTAAGTATATTTTTGGAAAGCAAATTTTCACGAAACCTATATAAAAAAAGGTCAAAAAGGTCCGTAAAACAGATTTTTTGCAATTGTCGAAGGAAAAATTTTGGTTGCCAAAAACAAAAAATTGTGTGGAATAGCGCTTGAAAATACGAAGAAAATGAGTTTTGATGAGTCCAAACCGGTCCCCAAATTTTTCCACAAAATAAAAAAACCGCCTAAAATGTCCATTCTTAGACATTCAATTAGAGGGCTTCCAATGAACCTAAAAAAAATTTTTTGTGGCTTAAATCGTAGGTATTCATAATACCAAGTTTTGATGAAATTTTGGTTAAAAAATGGTCTCAAGTTTTGCCATACTTTACAAAAATATAAAAAAGAGGTGTTTTGCGAAAATGACGAAGAATTCGCCAACAATGGTCAAAATTAGATTATTCAAATTGTTATTTGTTCGTAAGATGTTTCTCTACAAGTGTGTGATTACAATTAGGGTGTAAGATTCCTATAAGCCAATTAAATAGAATTAAGTACAATTTACTTTATCGGCCTTCGCTATCCAATTTTTAAAATATGATGTTAATACGATGTCTGGTAATGCAGATACATTTCGTATCCTGCAAAAAATGACATCTATATCATTTTCAAATTTTTCGAAAATTCGAAAATTCGAAATGGTTCTTTTTAAAATAAATTTACAGATTTTAAGCGAATATTAGAAAAAACAGCGAACAAATACTTCGGCATTACCAGAAATCATATTAACATCATGTTTTGAAAATTGAATAGCGAAGGCCGATAAAGTAAATTGTACTTAATAAACTACCCTGCTATCGATAAAATCACTTGACATCAAAATTAAATACATGACGTGAAGGCCTAGATATACGTCTATGACAAAACGACGACGAGATACCGGAGGCCTCGGTGGCGTAACTGGCTAACGCACTCTGTCTAGAGAATGGAGGGTTTCTGGTGCGACTCCAGGCCGAGGTATTTTTCGTTGTTTTTTCTAATATTCACTTAAAATCTGTGAATTTTTTTTAAAAAGAACTATTTAGAATTTTAGAATTTCCCAAAAATTTGAAAATTATATAGGTCATTTTTCGCAGGATACGAAATGTATCTGCATTACTAAACATCGTATTATCATCATATTTTGAAAATTGGATAGCGAAGGCCGATAAAGTAAATTGTACTTAATAAACTACCCCGCTATCGATAAAATCACTTGACATCAAAATTAAATACATGACGTTAAGCCCTAGATATACGTCTATGACAAAACGACGAAGAGATACTGGAGGCTTCGGTGGCGTAACTGGCTAACGCACTCTGTCTAGAGAATGAAGCGTTTCTGGTGCGACTCCAGGCCAAGGTATTTTTCGTTGTTTTTTCTAATATTCACTAAAAATCTGTGAATTTATTTTAAAAAGAACCATTTTAAATTTTCGAATTTTCGAAAAATTTGAAAATTATATAGATGTTATTTTTTGCAGGATACGAAATGTATCTGCATTACCAGACATCGTATTAACATCATATTTTGAAAATTGGATAGCGAAGGCCGATTAAGTAAATTGTACTTAATAAACTACCCTGCTATCGATAAAATCACTTGACATAAAAATCAATTAAATAGAAAGTGCCAAGGAGCCTCTCTGACGTCAGGTCTCATACACTGAAAAACTTGATTTTCAAGCGCGATTTCGAGATGCTTAAATAAATTTTACCCACTAGCTACGATTATAGGTTGGTATAGAAACATCTTAAAAATAAAAAACAATTTCCGAAATTTTCGCGATTCTCTGAACGGCGAATTCTCGGACATTTTCGCAAAACACCTTTTTTTACATTTTTGCAAATTGTGGCATAACTTAAAAACATTTTTGAACCAAATATTCATCCAAGCTAAGTATTACAAATACCTATAATTTTAGGCCTGAAAATTTTTTTTAGAACCATTAGAAGTCCTGTAATTGAATGTCCAACAATGGCCATTTCCGGCGGTTTTTATTTTTTTGTGGAAAAAGTTTGAACAGATTTGGACTCATAAAAACTCATTCCCTTCGTATTTTTAAGGGCTATTTCACACAATTTTTAGTTTCTGACCAAAAAATGTATTTGCATCGAAAATCAACAAAACCTTGTTTTACATACCTTTTTGTTTTTTTTTTTTCACATAGATTCCGAGAAAATTTGCTTTCCAAAAATATACTTAGCTATTTCTGCTATTTTTCTTTTAATTTTCTCGTCGGAAAATTGGACGGAAGATTTTTTTTAACGGATAAACTAACTTGCCTCTACTAGACGTCATCATTATATTTGCATTGTTGGGTGAAATGAAACTATACAAGCAGAATCGCTTGCAGACATATAACTTAATTAAGTTGCACGACGAGATCGAATCATTGTGAATTGTGTGACGGGATGGAATCATATTGAATTGGGCGATGAGATAGAATCACATTGAATTGGGTGACGAGATAAAATCCATTGAATTGGGCTAGAAGATAGGTGAGCTTAATTCAACGAAAACGGTCAACGCATTCGACATGCTCATAGTCCTAGGTGCAAAAGTTATGAGCATGAGATGGTTTGAACCGTCGAAAGCCAGTTCTATCTAAACGATGCATTTTCGTTTGCAAGTATGATACGCCAGCTAGCGCTTAGGAGCGAAAGTAAACGTATCCAATAACCATGGAGGGGCTAGGCTGCCTCGCTCTAGCGTGCTTCCCCCGCTCTCCCGCCAGCGCAGGCCACTGCTCGCCGCCATGCGTCTGTTGGGGCTCTGTCCACCAAGCAAGCTACATCCTCTTGCTTCTATCGATCTCACGTACAGTAAGTTACGTCAATAAATGAGTGCCTGGGTCAGTATTACTTTCTGGTACCGTTATTCGCCCTACCATCTTTATCCAGTGACAGGACATCCCTACATTGGTGACCCCGAACCAAAAGACTCGCTGAACACGCGACTATAGTGCGTACCATCATAGTAACTTTATAAACTTTATGGTAACATATCAGTCAATGAAACTAAAATATTACGTAAGTCTTACTTAGAATGTATTAAGGTTTTCTGTAAGTGAATAGTTTGACTTTTGGAACAAGCTCCTAACGCATGGTAGAAAATAATGAACCCAATCAATCGGAACGATCCAACCAAACAAATATTACAAACAGTGGTAATCAAACGCTTCTAATATCCAATATTAGGTATGTTTGAGGTGGAGGACCTCGGTGTATCCACCTTGTGCTCTTATAACGCATACATTGAGGTCCTCGAACAGATATATTTCAATATTTACATAATATATTATTTAATGAATTAGTTGAAACTATTTATGTTAAAAAGTTACTTAAAGAATTTATTAGATGTAATTCCATGATGCTGAAGTTCGGAACGTTCCGGGAACGGTTTTTCGAAAATTCAAAAATCATGTTTTTCGACAAAAAAATAATAGCAATACATAAAAAACATGTCAAAAAACATTACTATAGGCGTTGCACGTGCCAATTAGTTATTACGAGATTCACCCTACCGAAGGTCGGTGGACGACCAGCATAATTCCGAAAACTGAAATATCCGATATATGACGATTCCGCTTGCCATTTGGATCGGATTTTCCGGAGACGCCCGAGCACTAAAGTGCACTTGGCCAGAGATCAAGTGCTCATAACTATAGTTTGAGCTCGAAGGCCCTGCTGAAACTTATATATGCTGTTAATTATTACATAGACAACGTAAATCAATTTTATCGAGCAAGATTAAGAGGGAGGGCGGGTGTTTTTCATCGATTTTTCCGAAGACACTCAAACCCGAATCTGCACTTGGCCGGAGATCAAGTGCTCATAACTATAGTTTGAGCTGGAAGGCCCCGCTGAAACTTATATATGTTGTTAATTATTACATAAAAAACATACATACATTTTATTGAGCAAGATTAAGAGGGAGGGCGGGTGTTTTTCATCGGTTTTTCCGAAGACACTCAAACCCGTATCTTTCGATTTGAGCCACCAAATGGCAAGCGGAATCGTCATATATCGGATATTTCAGTTTTCGGAATTATGCTGGTCGTCCACCGACCTTCGGTAGGTGTTTTTTATGTATTGTAATTATTATTTTGTCGAAAAAAATGATTTTTGAATTTTCGAAAAACCGTTCCCGGAACGTTTCGAACTTCAGCATCATGTAATTCCAAACGAACGAATGTATTTGCACTCTCTAAAAAATGAGTTTAGTGAAGTAGAAATTTAATGGTATCAAAGACTGACTATTAAATAAAAAAATAATCAGAAATTAATTAATTTCTACCATTATTCATCCATCAATTTTTTTACTTGTTACGAATTACTCATAAATTAATTTAATAACCGCAGCTTGTTCTCTGTATAAAATCTTTGGAAATATCCTCTAAATTTAGAATTATCGGCTAAAATACGCATGCATATAGGATGCATTCTTTGTCAACGGGAGACCCCCTCTGTCCAAAATTCTATTGCATCTAAAAAATTGATTTTGGGCTTAAAATTTAGCTTTTCCCTCTAGTTTCATTTGTCGAGTGGCGCCTGTCAATTTCTGATTCTGTAAAACCAATATGGCGCCCACAATCTGGAAATCGCTAAAAAAATCAGTGTTTTTCAACGCAAGATATCCTCTGTCCTCATTTATAGTGTGTCTAAAAAATTGATTTTGGGCTTAAAATTTAGCTATTACCCTCTTATTATATTTGTCGAGTGGCGCCTGTCAATTCCTGATTATCGAAATCCAATATGGCGCCCGCAAGCCAGAAATAGCCAAAAATTCACTCTTTTTAAACGGGAGATTTCCTCTGTCCTTATTTATATTGTATCTATAAAATGGATTTTGTGCTTAAAATTTAGCTTTTACCCTCTATTTTTATTTGCCGAGTGGCGCCTGTTAATTTCTAATTTTTTAAATTCAATATGGCGCCCGCAAGCCGGAAAAAGCTAAAAAATCACTCTATTTAAACGGGAGATTTCCTCTGTCCTTATTTATATTGTGACTATAAAATTGATTTTGGGCTTAAAATTTAGCTTTTCTCTAGTTTTATTTGCCGAGTGGCACCTGTCAATTTCTGATTCTGTAAAACCAATATGCCGCCAAGACAAAATCGCGAATGGCTAGTAAAGCGCACTATATGTTTTCATTTTTCTATAATATTAACTGTGGGTCGGTGACAAATTACATACATGAAAATAGTTATTCCTAGTTATGATGTTGGCTGGCCTTACCATCGGGCTATAAGAGTCAGTCTACAATTGCCAAACTATCTTATACTGTAACCAAATAACCCAACGCGCTTGTAAATCAATAAAAGAATAAATAATAACAAATGACCTATAACTAAAGAACTCATTGCGCTCGTAAGTTAATAAACTTATAATTAATAATAAATAATATGTAACCAAGTAACCCAACGCACTTGTAAATTAATAAATGAATAATTATTCTTAAATGAAAACATAAACGAGCTCTTCTCGATATTTATTAATATTATAAAATAAAAAATTGATGTCAATCTTTTTTTGATATATATCTGACAACCCAAACAGATTTTATTACTCAAATAGCTATTTATGTCTCAATAAAAGTCGGACAACAGAAGTATTATTAATTATTGATTTACCCCAGAATGTGCAGAATACAGATTTCTAAAACATTTAACACAATTCATATTTTTTTTTTTAATTTTGACTTCCATATTAGTCAGGTATTTCAAAAATCTTTATCCTAATAATTTATTAGTACCCCAAAAACCCAAGCACCCCCTTGAAAACAATGCGAGATTATTTACGATACTTTACAATTTATTTGGTATTTTATGATATCTATATTGATCTGCTATTTATGGAATCACCCTTCTGATGATTTATTAGTAGTTAGTGATCTAAAAAATCTCATAGAGGAGAATTTTAAATTATTCACTGG